>CM042263.1:23005939-23110939 GCA_023566225.1 Romanogobio albipinnatus | reverse complement strand
CATGCTGCGAGGTATACCAGCACCTGCCTCTGATTGGGGCGATGAGACAAGAGAAGACGACATGATAACAATTGATAAGGTTGGTCCCGAATTCTCTTCACCTGTTATTAAAAGGGAAGAAGTACAATCTGAAATGATGACGGAGGAATGACCATTCACACCAGGAGAACGTCAAGCCATTCTCACAGCCTTGTCTCCTCTGAAGAGACAAGACCCAAACACAGAGTTTTGGCGAGAATTAGATTCCTTGGTTGAAGCACATCAAATGTCACTAAGAGACATACACACCATTGTGAAAGCTAAAATCCCAAGAGACAGATGGGAACGCTTGCCAGCGTCAATAACAACAGCCCAATGGATGGACTTGTGGGTTGATGGCCAGGGACGACCCCTTGGTCTTTGGCAAGCCTTAGATGTGTTCCGAAAAGAAATCCAAGAGATCCTGGGCAGTGATAAGATTCCTTTCACATCAGTAACATTGATTAAGCAAAAAGATGATGAATCTCCAGATGAATATGCCTTGCGTAAATGGAATGCTTATGAAAGATGGGCTCGCTGTGCTAAAAAAGAACCAGACAGAGATGATGTACAGTTTACTGACACACTTGTGGGTGGTTTTAGCACAAAATACCAACAAGCCTTATTACTTGGAGTCAATCCAGGAGAAACGTTTGACCAAATTATGCAATGGGCTGGTCGTCTAGAGATGGCTATTAGATCAAACAAGGATGAAGGAAATAAACCAAATCGAAGAGGAGTGGCATTCGCTCAATCCAACATTGACGCAGATAGGATGTTGAAGGTCTGCCACAATTGGAAAAACTGGCCACAACATAAAAGACTGCTGGGCTAAAGGAGGTGAAGCAGAAGGTAAAGGCCCATCCTTTAAACAGGTAAATGCCAAAAACAATGATAAAACCTCTCGAGGAAAGACGTGGACTGAAGCTCAAGTTCGTCAGCTCATTGAGGGAATTATGCGTCCGCAATAGGAATTAGCGGCCCCCTGTAAGAGTAACAAAAGAGACAATCGACTTTTTATCCCTGCTTTGATAGGGGGCCATCAATGTGACTGTCTAATCGATACGGGAGCCTCACTCTCCATAACTGATTTGAACCTACCTACAACACATGAAACCATAGAAGTTGAAGGAGTTGGAGGAGATATCATGATATTTCGCAAAAGTATACCAGTTCCTCTGCAAATACATGAAGATGAAGTTCTATGGACACCTTTCTGGGTGGGGCCGAATTTACAAGGAAGCCTTATAGGTATGGACATTTTACCATCGTTAAACATGATCATATTTACAGACAGTCGTCAAATTACTACAACTGCTGGAATAATACCACATGAAGATCGCACATGTAATATAAGTTCTGTTGGTATAGCAAAACCAATTACCAGAGACTGGGGAAAAGAAGGTGTGTGGGGTCTTCCGTGTAGCTTATATCCAGATGTTTGGGCTAAGCACAAAATGGATCGTGGTAAAGCCAACATTGACCCTGTTATTATTGAGGGACCGATACATCCCCCTCATAAACAATACCCCATTCGACCAGAAGCAAGACAAGCTGTTTTTGAGATTGTGGCAGACTTGGAAGCTGAAGGAATTGTTCGACGAACTTCTTCTACTACAAACAGTCCTGTCTGGCCTGTCAAAAAGTCAGACAATTCATGGCGTTTAACGATAGACTATACAAGACTTAACAGTGTAACGCCAAAACCACACCCTATTGTGGCTAACCCTGCTACCATTTTGAACGATATTCCAGGGAATGCAAAAATTTTCACGGTCTTGGATGTGCTGTCAGCTTTCTGGTCTATACCTATTGATGAAAAATCTCAAGAGAAATTGGCCTTCACTGTCGGCGCAAACCAATATGTTTGGAACAGACTTCCGCAAGGTCTTAATCTTTCTCCAGTTGTATTTCATAGAGCCCTGGACCAATTCTTAACTGAGCGAAAAGCTGAAATTGAGAGTTCAGGAAGTGTTTGCCTCCAATATGTTGATGACTTTTTGATTGCAAGCCCAGATGAAAAAAGCCATGTATCTGCTCTAAATATTACTCTGCAAGCTCTAAGAAAAGGTGGATTTAAAGTTAACCCCGACAAAGCACAGCTGGCCAAAGCTAAAGTTATATATTTAGGCCAAGAAATATCTGCTGAGGGAAGAAGAATGACAACAGAGCGTGTAGAGGCATTGCAGCAACTTCCAAAACCTCTGACAGTTACAGGGATGCGGAAGGTGATGGGACTTTTTAATTATTGTCGTCAATATATCCCTGATTTTGCCAGCATCACTAGTCCTCTCATTGATCTGTATAAAGGGGGAAAGCCTGGAGTGGAACAGTTAGAATGGACACCAGAAGCTGAGGAAGCGTTTACTTCTATGAAAAAGAAACTGATTTCAGCCCCAGCCTTGGGACTTCCTGATGGTCGTTTGCCATTTAATTTGTGGACCAGGGTGGGAGATGAGACCTACTCAGCTGTACTGTGTCAAAAACCAGGTGATCGATACAAACCAGTTGGATACTTTTCCACAAAGATTCCTGTCACCATGATAGGTCAACCACGATGTATACAAGCCCTTGATGGTGCCACGTGGGCAGTGAATGCTGTAGAAAATCTGATTGGTGCACAAACTATCACACTGCACACTCCACACAGTATAGTAACGCTGTTGAACAACACAAACATCAAGACTATCACTGATGCAAGGAGAGCAAAATGGGAAGCAACTTTGCTGTACAAGGACTTGAGAGTGGAAATCATCAGAGACACTTCACTTAACCCAGCAACAATGATGCTGGAACCACGTGAGGGAATACCACATGAGTGTGAAAAACAGGTAGAAGAAGAAAGCCTTGGTCCAGTTAATCCAATCCCTCTTGAAAATCCAGATAATGAGTTATGGGTTGACGGATCCAGTTACTACATTGATGGAAAACGACATACTGGATGGGCTGTTGTGGAGGCTGATGGAACGGTTGTGAAGCAAGGAGCTCTTCCTGGGCAATTTTCAGCACAAGTAGCTGAGCTCATAGCGCTTACGGAAGCTCTTGAGCTATCGGAAGGAGGTCGAGTCAACATTTATACAGATAGTCGTTATGCTTTCGGAGTGGTCCATGACTACCTTGCCCTATGGAAAAGACGTGGACTCATCACCAGCAGTGGGAGCGTAATACAACATGCTTCCATAATTCGTCGCTTAATTGCAGCATGTCAATTACCACGAGAAGCAGCTGTGGTCAAAGTAAAAGCACATCAATCTGACAAGTCCAAGGAAAGCAAAGGAAATTCTGCAGCTGATGCGGCAGCCAGAGAAGCGGCTTTACTTTCCCCTACTCCTGTTACCTTGGTTCAAGAAAACAGAAAAGATAATCCTGAGCTGCATCTTCTGTCATATCACACAGAGACAGAAGAAGAGAAAGAACAATGGGAAAAAGCAGGCGCAAAAGAAGATGATCAAGGTATCTGGAGAATTCCAACAGGACAAGTGGTAATGCCTATTGGAACAAGGAAAGAACTAATGCAGCTGTATCATGAAAAAGTGCATGCTGGAGCAAAAGCGATGAAAGCTCAAATCAGCGAGACTTGGTGGTGGCCGCGAATGATGAGAGACATTGATGATTATTGTAGGAGATGTTTGATCTGCTTAAAAGCAAATGTGGGAAAACCTGTGAAGGTGAGAATGTCACATGCACCCAGACCCACAGGGCCATGGACACATCTCCAAATTGATTTCACAGGACCATTGTCACCCAGTGGAGGATACCAATACATTCTAGTAATCATAGATCGATTTACTAGATGGGTGGAAGCATTTCCGACAAAAACTTGCACTGCTGAAGCTGCAGCACGAGTAATGGTGGAAGAAGTTTTTCCTCACTGGGGCCTTCCATATGAAATTGATTCTGACAATGGAACTCACTTCACTGGCAAATTGATGAAGGAAGCAATGAAATTGATTGGGATTAAACAAAAGTTTCACATTCCCTATAGGCCTCAATCGTCAGGTATGGTTGAACGAATGAACAGGTCGTTAAAGACGTCCCTTACTAAAGCCATTCTGCAGACTGGCCAAGGTTGGCACAGATTATTACCTGCCATTTTGTGAAACTTAAGAGCAACTCCAAACAGAGTAACAGGACTAACTTCTTTTGAACTGATGACTGGAAGAGCAATGGTTCTACCTCCTGATGCTCCGCCCCCTGCGGGAACAGGAGGAGATTCCAAGAAAAGTTAAAAACGTTATCTCACTATGCTGGACAGAGCTACCAAAGGAAACAACCAGAAAGTGCGCGAAGCTCAGCAGCAGTGGGATGAAAAACACACCACTACTGACATTCCACACATTCCCGAGTTAGGCAGTTTTGTTATGGTCAAACGAATTGCTAGGAAAGGTTTAGAGCATAGATGGGAAGGACCATATGAGATACTCTTAACTACAGATACGAGTGTTTGCCTTAAAGGGAAGGGTGTAGGGTGGTAGATGGTATCATTGGTATCATTGATCACAATGATGGTATCATTGGTCACAAGTTAAACCTTGTTTAGTGAATGAACAAAATGATAGCGATAGCTTATGGCCTGAAAATGAGCAATGTTCATCAGTTACCTTTAAAGACTGGGTAACAAGGAGTGGTGTTAATGATTTCTCTGCTTCCATTTCAGGAATCAATTCCATTGACATTGATTAGAGATGGTTGCAAGTTATTCTCGATTCACAACGACAATGGTATTCTTGTTTTTAATTTTATTTGGTATTTACCAAGGAAGCGAAGCTTTATGGACTCCTCGAGTTCAAGGAATCACTCGGAATGCAACTCTGAAATCTGGCCAACATTTTACTCTACCCTTTATTCCCAAATGGGGATTATGGGATTGGGTGCCAAGTAATGACAAAGACCTGGCTAAATATCGAGAAGGCATCTATGGTGGATGTAACTATCACCATGAATGTTACACAAGTAGAGTAATCTGGCCAGTGAAAGACGGGGGATATTCTAGTAGTGGTCAAAGACGAGAAATTTGTTCAAGAGAACAATTGTGGGATTGGACCTCATAACTTCTACTAATGTGGAAATTAACCTTATTTTGAATCGTACTCACATGCTTACAATATGGGATTCATTGGCCCTAGGGTGTATTTATCCTATAGTGTTGCCATGTGAGGGATTCCTAAGGGATACTGCCTCAAAAACGACAAGATTCAAGGGAAATTATGTAAGAGTATGGCATTCAGAAGATGAAAATGAATATTGTGAAACTGAACTAGAAACTGGGGAAATTGGACGGTGTTTCTATCTTTCTGCCGAAAAGACAAACAAAGCTAAAATATGCCCGACTACGACTATTGCGCCAGCTCATGGTATCTTGTTAGCAAAAGAAACCAAAACCTTGATAAACGAAGCCCACATGGTGCGACAACGCATCAATTATAACTTGATGTCTCTGCTTACTGTTTTTGATCAGTCCTATTGTGGAAATTTTACACAAATAAGGAGTTGGTTGGAAAAGGAAGTAAAATATTATACCTCTAAAGATCCCCTGAGTAGTCGAAGTCGTAAACCTCGAAGTATATGGGGAGATATAGCGGGGGTATTTGGTTCTGTCAATTCAATTAGTAATACTGCTCAAATGAGTCAATTAAGTGAATACACTCAGTGGGTAGGGAAAATGACCGGGAAAGGACTTACTGAGGCTCTTCAAGGTTCTATTCATATTATAGCAGCGGGTCAACATCTTAATAATGCTGCAAAGGAATTGGCAAACGCATTGGTAAAATCATCCAATTTTGAGACACACCGTGTGGCATGTTTATTTTTAGCTCAAAACTTAAAGGATCAAATGGTGGAGGATGTTCAAGTTATTCGGATGGGTCAAGTTCCTGAACGAATAGCTGAATCCTTGTTAGTGGTTTTTGGCAATCAACTTAATTTGACTTCTGCTAAACATATTCCATTAGTCAAAATCGCAATAGATGAGAAATCTTTGTCAGGTTCGGGAATATTACCTTTAATTATGGTATGGCCTCAATATGGACAGCGCAATATAATGACAGTTAGGCAATTCCAATCAATGGGTATTAGACAAGGAAATTCAGTTATTAGATTAGGGAAAAATGGATATTGGGCTGAAGGGGAAACACCGATGATTTCTACCACAGACTGTTGTGTCGAGGAACATGAGTGGGTAATTTGCTCGTGTTCTACAATGTTTAGTCTATCCCTTAATGGATCTGCAGTTTGGGAGGTAGTTCCTTTAGATCAAGCCACAGGTGCATGGCAGTAGTAAGTATACTGCACCAAATGTCAAAATTTGATTGATTGACAGGTGGGCGGGGCTTCCGGTATAGGGGGGCGGGACTTCCGGTGTAGGCGGGACTTCCGGTGTAGGCGGGACATCCGGTGTAGGCGGGACTTCCTGTATAGGCGGGACTTCCTGTTTAATAAATCATGTGATTGACATTAGGTTTTGATGTTTTTGACAGTTGGTTTTTGACCTATTGTCATAATAAATCATATGATTGACAGTAAGTTTTTGATGTTTTGACAGTTGGTTTTGATGTCTTTGATGACTTTGACAGTTGGTTTTGATGGTTTTTGACATTAGGTTTTTTTGTTTTGAAGTCGCTGTTATCAGAAAATCCCCCGCGCATCCCAGAGCAGTGTTGTAAAGTTCGTCTCCCCCAAACATCTGTTCTTTTAAAACAATATAAGCCTTACAAATGCAATCAGTTAAATGTTTAAACAATGAAATAAAAAAATAAAAAATCAGCTTACATGTACAATCAGTGACATGTTTATTAAAGAGTTAAAGAAAAAAATAAAACAGGTTATGAATGTATAAAACAAAAATCATCTCACGGCCCTCTGCCTTCTTTTTCATACACACACAGAAGCGTTCACCTTGAGCGCGTCTCTCAAAAACAGGGAGGCGCGCATCTATGTATGTGCGTGTGTCTGTGTGTAACAGGCACGGTCTTTATTTTTTTCCAATTACAATCTTTTTCGATAGCAGCTCTCCGGCAGGGAGTCGTCCTGATTGTGACAGTTTGGCGTAAAATATGTTTTAGAGGTCATGGTCGTCGTGAGATAAGCCCCCAAAATGCGTAGTGCAATGGCGCCATCTAGTGGACACAAGTGTGTTTTTCTCCAATTGTTATCCCATCATATATGTGTGAGGTGAGGGGAACTGTATAATAATACTGAACTTTTAGACCACAGCATCTCATCATCTCTCCCCCTCATCAAAATGCAGAACGGTGAGTATTTTTCTCTATATTTGATGCTATAATGTTATACAATGATGCTTTAAACATGCAATGTGCTATTGATGTGATTTATCAACTATAACTAACATTAGCATTGAGTTATTGATGTTTTAAACATTCATGCATGGGTACAGTGTTTTAATCATTGAGTCATCTTTGGTCTATCAGCTATAACTAAAATCGGTGTCTTAAACACAGCATGTTACTGTTACTGTTACGGGTACTCTCCGGCACCACCCGGTGTCCCGGAGTTAAAACTACATCCAGTTATGACACAATTGTATGCTCTCCGGCGACACCCGGTGTCCCGGAGTTAAAACTACATCCAGTTATGGTGTAATTGCGCCCCTAGAGCACCGGGGTGAAATAACATTTAGAAAATTAATGATTTTTTTTTTTCAGCATCTGTCATCAGACATGCATATAAAGCGACTCACAAATGTTGTTTTGATGTCTTTGATGACTTTGACAGTAGGTTTTGATGGTTTTTGACATTAGGTTTTTTTGTTTTGATGAATTTGACAGTTGTTTTTTTGTTTTTGAATGCGGTATAATAAATCATGTTATTGACAGAAGGTTTTATCTTTTGAAGTCGCTGTTATCAGAAAATTCCCCTCCCACCCTGCCACATCCCAGAGCAGCGTATATATATATATAAATGGGGCCAGTGTGTTCTACAGCTATCAGCAAGAAGAGAAACATGAGCTACATGAGCATGGACGGATTATCAGCTCCTGAAACCCCAGATGCGGGGTTGCGCAGCAGGACGTTCGACAGTCTGATGACCAGTCTAGCTATGGCACCGAGAAAACCTTATGGGCACGTCCGTTTGACAAGCTTTCTCCATGAACTTTCGGAATGGACTAAAGGAGAATTTATGATGAACAGCAAGCGTGTAATCGGGTACAGATTTCATAAAACAACTCAAGTTGTTATACTCTACACCACCGACAGCGCGGGCGAGTTTCACCCCGGGGAAGACGCATGTCTTGTATTTCCTAAAAAAGACTGGGCATTATTTTACAATTTTGTGTGGAAGGATCTGAAGAGCGGCGGCCAAGAACCTCTGTACGTTGGAGAGTGGGACGGGGTCACCCCGAATGTCCGGTACCGCGTGGTAGGTGACCACACTAAAAAGAACCCGGATGATTCTGTCTACATATTCTGCTGTGATGACAAGACAAAGCTCACCGAAGATCGGTCAGGGGTCGTCCTGCCTAACGAGCATAACAATCTGTATGAAATGCAATTTTTGTTCAAGTGGCAAGATCTGAGTCAGCTGGATATTATGTTTTCAATCATAAACAAGCTGTTCAAATGGTGCGAGCTGCACGACGGCTACAACAAAATTAAAGTGCAGCTGTTCCACCCTGAGAGATGTCCGCGCAGCAGTACATACGCGGGGTATTCACCCCCCATTCACTACAGACATCCGGAACCTCGACGGTCAGCCCCTCCCAGACGTCGTTTATAAACCACAGCTGAAGCGCCACAACGTCCCCGCCCCTTTACTGCATCTGACATAAAGTCAGCGGCCAAACCCTCTCAAGCAACATTTATAAACCATGGCTGAAGACGGCGCTTCAGAACCCGCTCATGTGTGCAGCTGCGGCATCTCTTTCGGCAGCATTCTCGACCCTCCTGACGACAACGCAAGCGACTATTGTCTGACTTACCCCCTTGGATCATCGGACCTTCACAAAGACTGGAAATCGCCCCTCCAAATCGACTGGGACCCGTTAATCGAATGCGACTGCGGCCACGGTCCTGCTAAAACTATCAAACGCTCCAAAGACTGGCTGGACAAATTGGGCTCGGACCTCGGATCACACAACCTGACTTACCTCCCCAGTGCTAAAGCCGGTCACGACGCTACAGACGGATGTTTCAGCGATGTCGGATTCAAAATCGTAAAAGCAGCAACCGTGGTGCTGCTGGAACATCTCATCGGTGATAAGCTGAAGGCCGACTGCGAGGGATGTGCGATTGACCACCCCAGCCAGCTGCAACATTCCTGCCTGTTTGACCCTCCCAACTTCTACTTCGACACACACTTTGACGAGCTGTCAGGCAAGCTGTTTAAGCCCTTTTTCCATTCCATCATCGGCATTTTCCTAAACCGCTGCGGGCTAAAATCTCACCCCCAGCGTATTCAAGGAACAGTCGGGGGTATTCTGCACGAATTAAAAGACGAACCATTCATCATTGCCAAGCTAGAAGAAATCAGGTTGAAACTTCTGGACAAACCCTGCAAGGAAATAGTCTACGACGTCGTTGATCTCTGGCAAGGTCTCTCAATTGTGAATGGAGAGTGACCAACCCCCCTCCGCGATGGGTGTAGTCTGTAGTCTAAGGAGCTGTTTGGAACTCGTGTTTAAAGACCATTTCAAACATCAGATGACCGAGCTACTGGATAAGATTATTGCGGACGCTGCCCACCCTGATATCCCAGTTGGTCATGAGACTACGCGTCAGGCAAATCTCAAGAAGAATATGCCGATAATGAGAGGAATGGCTAATGCATGGGACGATTTGATTGAAAAATGTGTTGATGGTCTCGATCCACCCGATGTAATGATAGAAGCTATTCTAGAAATGATGTGTGAATCACGCGCTGAGATCACAATCTCAGACGTGTTGTGTATTTGTACCTACGTGGCAGATGTATGTACCGAGTTGATAAAGAAAAAGGGTGATGATGACGACTCTGCCAAAATTACCGAAATGTATATCGATTTCATCCTAGACAAAACATGAAGGCCTGTCGCGACTTTCTTTTCTGGTTAGACAGTCAGTAATGTCATTATCACTAACCATTTACTACATTATTATTTTTTTACTAACCATTTTTTAGCTTACTCTGTTGTATTATATCCATTTTAGCCACTGTCTATCCTGTAATGTTGTATTATATCCATTTTAGCTACTATGTATCCTGTAATGTTATTTTCCATTTTGTTTTTACTTACTGCTACTTATTATATCCATTTTTAGTTAGATTGTGTTATATTAACATCATTATATCCTTTTTGTACTTACTGTGTATCCTGTAATGTCGTTATATCCATTTTTTTTTTACTCTACCTGTATTATTTCCATTTTACTTAGATCTTGCATGTATCCTGTAACGGATTTTTTTAAATAAAAGATTGATTCAAAATACTTGTACGCGTTATTCTTTTGCAGCGGTTGAAACGACAGCATGTCGGAGCTCATGAAAAAGGCTTATTATACACCGTCCAACCCCGGCTCTCTAGGGGGTAAAAAACGATTAAAAGACGCCGTCTTAAAAGATACCGGCGTCCGTCTAAGCGATAAAGAGGTTTCAGAATGGTTGGCGGGTGAGGATGCTTACACATTACACAAAACAGCACCTATAAAATACAAACGAAATAGAGTGGTTGTGTATGGGATCGATACACAGTTCCAGGCTGATCTTGTCGACATGACTGCCTACGCCAAGGATAATGACGGTCATAAATACCTACTGACATGCATAGATGTATTTAGCAAGTTCTCATGGGTCAGAGTTTTGAAGAATAAGAGTGGCATTGAGGTCACTAAAGCGTTCCAGTCTATACTCGAAGAGGGTCGTGTACCTCAGAAATTGCAGACGGATAAGGGAAAGGAATTTTTTAACAAACATTTTCAAGATGTGATGAAAAAGCACGACATCAACCACTTCGCCACCGCTACCGATTTGAAAGCCAGCGTCGTAGAACAATTTAATAGAACATTAAAAAGCCGCATGTGGAGATTTTTAACGGCTACAAATTCCCGCCGATACATTGATGTTTTACAAGACATTATTCAAGGGTACAACAGCAGTTATCACCGAAGTATCAGAATGAGACCCGTGGACGTCGACAAAGCAAATGAGGGTCAAGTGTTTGAAAATTTGTACGGCGATATAAAGAAGAAGAAGAAGACCGTATTTAATTTCAAAGTCGGCGACGTTGTCAGGATTTCTAAAGTGAGAGGACCGTTCGCCAAAGGTTATGAGCAGAACTACACGGAAGAATTTTTCACAGTATCCTCATGTATTCCGCGTCACCCCCCGGTCTACAGACTCAAGGATTATGATGGCGATGTCATAGATGGGGTTTTTTATGAAGAAGAGTTGCAAAAAATAATTGTGAGTAAAAACAAATCTTTTAAGGTGGAAAAGATTTTAAGTCAGAAAAAACAGGGGAAATCTACGCTTGTTCTAGTGAAATGGCTAGGATGGCCTTCAAAATTTAATAGTTATATAGATAAAAAAACTCTGCTGGACTTGCAATCTCCTTAAAACGCTCAGTCGTTAACGGATGAGACCATACGAGCGAAGGAGCATCATGGAGGATCACGGGTTCTACGTCACGTTGCCGTGCAATGCGTCGTCGTCGGTTTATCCTGAAAATCGTATAGCCAGCTATACAACCAGGTTGGCTAAAGCTATAGACTTGAAAGGACAATGGGAAGTCGGACTCGCCGAAATCGAATATCCTAGAAGTTGGTACAACTTTAATGACGAAGATGGTCATTTCATCCTACATACGGCCCCGGAACCCCCGGATAGCAATCCCTCAAATATTGGTTTTTCTATCATTACGAAATTACACATAAGCGGGGGTTACTACGCAAACATTCGTGCGATCCTCCGGGCTATAAATCAACTCATCACACCAGCGGCCGTATTGAATCACGACGAATTAAAAAACAAAGTCTTTCTGGTCGCGAAACCAAACATTTCAGTGAGTTTCCGAGGAAGACTAGCCACTATTTTAGGAATGACTAAAAAACCTCTCGGAGGTTTAAACGATCATAAAGAACCCGATTTTACTACGGACGTCATCACATACGCTCCTCATCAATCCGACATCAATGCTGGGTTCTATACAATGTACGTTTACACGGACATCATCCAATATCAAGCGGTCGGTGATTCGCACGTGCCCCTCTTGAGATGTGTACATATAACGGGTAAAGGCAACGACGCGGTCATTGCTAGATACGACAACCCCCGTTACGCATCGATCAACAAGGATCACATCAGCAGCATCGTCATAGAGTTGAAGGACGATCAAAACCACAAAGTACCATTTTCTTACGGGAAAGTCATCGTAAAACTACACTTTAAACCAAAAAATATTTCTATTCTTTAAAAAATGGTTTATTATAGACCCGGAGAGTCCAATACCGCGGACTATGTGATTGTGAGCTATTACCAAAATCAGGCCGGTTCCGGTTTGCCGGGGTATTCGGGATCGGGAGTTATGTACGGTGCGGGGTTAGGAGGCCTATTCAGAGGTCTGTTCAGGATGGCCGTACCGTTGTTAAAAAGAGGATTTAGCATCGCGAAACCTCACCTAAAATCGGCTGCTAAAAATATAGTATCCGACGTCGTCTCAAACGTATTGACGCGTTCGCATAACGATAAAGCTCAAGACGGATCCGGTCTCATGGTCATGGCTCGTAAGAGAATGTCTAAGCCGCCGGGTGTGAGGAGGCGTGGCCAACGGGTGGTACAGAAGAAGAAGAAGAAAACAGTGCGCGGATCAAACAAGCGCTCACTCGTACGCAGAAAGCGTAAGAGGTCTGTTAGTCGAAACGTATCGATCAAGAGAGCCGCAAAATCCATATTCTAACATGGCACTACTCCATCGCATGTCGGGTGAATGCATCAAGTCTGAGCTGGACTTATTTTCGGTCCCGCTGACACAGACAGTTATTGAGAAAAATGGCTATTTAGAAGTAGCACCGTTATCGGCCATATCGGGCTCTGCACCATTGGAATTTTTTATCGCAGGTAACGGCGATGATTATGTGGATCTCAATAACACGATGCTCTACCTGCGGGTGAAAATCATGAAACCTAACGGGGAAGAGATTGCACACCCTGCCAAGGTGGGTCTAATCAACTACCCCGGAGCCACTATGTTTTCACAAGTCGACGTGACCCTTGGCGATCGTCTGATATCTCAGAGTTCGAGCACTTACCCTTATCGCTGTATCATCGAGAGTCTGATCAACTACGGTAAAGATACGTTGGAATCTGTCTTCAGCGCCGGATTCTTCCATAAAGACACGGCGGGTCATATGGACGTTCAAGACCCGGCAGGCCATAACGCGGGGTTGACAAAGAGATCAGGCTACACCAGCGAAAGCAAGGAGGTGGAACTACTAGCCCCCATACACAGCGATATATTCTTCCAAGAGAAACTTATGCTAAATGGGGTGGATATCAAGATACGCCTAATTCAAGCAAAAGATGAATTCTGTCTGATGAGGGCCGACGATGTGGCTTACAAATTAAATATAGTGGCCGCATCCCTATTTGTCAAGAAAGTTACTGTATCACCGCCGGTGAGACTGGCTCACGCCCAGACGTTGCTCTCGACAACGGCCAAGTACCCTGTCGATAGGGTCAGTCTAAAATCGTTCTCCATACCGGCCGGCTCTCGTGTTTCGAATCAGGAAAATCTGTTTTTAGGAACACTGCCAAAGTCTATCGTCATTGCCATGGTCGACAACGACGCATTCACCGGTTCCTACGCAAAAAATCCATTCGCGTTCAAACACTACGACCTTGAATTCTTAGCCGTCTACGTTGACGGACAACAGTACCCGGCCAAGCCTCTACAGCCCAATTTCGAAGCTGGTTTGGCAGTACGCGAATATTATCAGTTGGTGATGACGACCGGGAGACATCTTAAAGACCAACCGCTCTGTTTCGGCAGGAATGATTTCCTGAACGGATACACGCTTTACGCATTTAACCTCACGCCCGACGAAGAGTGCGGTCAGCACATTTCCCTCATCAAGTCCGGGAATATCAGAGTCGAAGCTCGTTTCAGAAAACCGCTGCCGAATACCATTAATTTAATTGTTTACGCGGTATTTGACAGCATCATTGAATTGTCTAACCGCCGACAGGTACTCATAGACTACTATTGAGATGAACACGCTGCAACTCACCGCCATCATGGATAAAATTACCTTCAGGACTCATTTTCTCGGCGTTCTACCGAGCGATCAACTACCCGAAAAACCCATAAGGATCTTACCGTCGGCCTGTATCGTGAACACGACCCTGCTAGCATGCCGGGGGAGCACTGGGTCGCCGTTTATTTAACCCAAGACGGGCCCGTGTGTTTTTTCGACAGCTTCGGCAATCCCCCCACCAGCCATCGCTTTCCAACCAGCATCAATGACTTTCTAGCAGCCAACGATGCCGACGTATTATATTCCGGCAGACGAGTCCAGGATTATTCATCGGACACCTGCGGTCAGCACTGTCTGTTTTTTCTATATCATCTAGCTAGAGGATACGGCTATGATCATGTGATGAAACTATACACCGATGATTATATTAAAAATGATAAAATGGTGTCCCTATTTGTGAAGAGATTAAGACCGTATGTTTGTATTGATACAATGTTGTCCTGCGTTCACTGCGTGCAGACATGTCTGACATATAAATAAAAATCTTGAAACCATTATATTTTTAATCGTCTTTTATTTAATCATAAGATACATATTAATGTACATACAAAATGAAAGGATTCGTTAAAATTCCAACCATTGTCTTCGATCGATAGTCGGGGATTTAAACACAGAGTCTTCGGACTCTGGAAACACCGAGCGTGATTGTCTTCGTGCCCTTTTGGAAGGTCTGACACGGGGTGGGCTGGGGGTGTCGGGTTTACTCTTTAGAGATTTAATGGTGCTCCTGACCTGTTGATTCGGCACTGTAGAAAAAGGGATGTTTAATTCGGCAAAGGCGTGTAGAAACTCTGACC
This sequence comes from Romanogobio albipinnatus, assembly GCA_023566225.1. Taxonomy (NCBI): domain Eukaryota; kingdom Metazoa; phylum Chordata; class Actinopteri; order Cypriniformes; family Gobionidae; genus Romanogobio; species Romanogobio albipinnatus. The sequence goes on along the minus strand of CM042263.1, from coordinate 23,095,881 downwards.
ATCCTACAGGTCTCCGGTTATCCCGAACCTTTTGCGGTGCCGTGACATTTTTTAACAAATCGACCATGTGTGAGCCTTGTACGGCTTTACCCCTGAACACAAACTCCCCCGATTCGTTCCACGCGCTTAGTCCTTTAGCTTTAGACATCTTGTCTAATATGTATCTGCTGTTTTTCACACTTCTCGAAGGTACATTCTTCAGAACTTCATCCACCACATGCTCCTCAGCACCGTTGTCGTCTTCGACGCTAGCCGCGGTCGGTACTTCATCTTTAGGAGCGGGATCGGGCAACGACTGCGTTAAAACTCCGATCTCCCGATCGCTTTGTTTAACGATGGTCAAAAACCTGCTCAGGGTATTTGTGTAAAGTTTTGCTTTTTCGTACGGGTTCAAATCAGTGCGGAGTAAGATATTTCTCATGGCGCCGTCCAAATCGTTTTCTACGCTCTGTTGAATATTCTCGCGAACATTTTCGGTTCTCACCTTATCCAGTTGATGTTGCGGGACTAAATACATCTTCTCGGCGTACTCCATCCTATCTGTTTGCGATCAAGCTCGAAAGAAAGGGTACGGCGACGCTCAGGAGCGGTAAAAGGAATCCACCCTTCTGGTTGAAGACTCGTTTCTTTGCTGCTATGCCGATTTTTTTATTGGCTACAAATTTAATTTCGGCTTTTCTCTTTCTCAGTTTTCGGTACTGTTGTGGATTGACCGGAATCGTCCCGTAGAGGATGTTGAGCGCCACTTCACACAACGATAAAATGAATTCGTCGGACGCCGATTGTAGAATAAGACGCCATTGTTTAGGAGATGCTTTATGTAGCATTTTTAACACCGGCAGATGTTTACAAAGTCTGGCGGACATGGTGATTTGATCACGTTCTTCTTCTTTTTTTCGGGATGTAAACCACTTGACGGTCGGAAAGCAATCCTGTTCTGAGACGGTACTGCTCGGGGGTTTTTGCTTTATAGTCTATCATTATGTAGCCGAAAGGCTGGTTGACCGCATCGTGGTAGCACTCCATAAAGTATTTTGTGTTTCCGGGGTACATTTGGCGTCCCAGCATCGCTACTTGATTGACGTCCCGAGGATTTTTAAACAGGATCATATAATTGGCGTTTAAGCTGATGGTTCGGCTGGATTTACCCTGTACAAATAAATTTTGCACTATATAAATAGCGCTGAGATTACGGTGGTGCACGTACTGCGTAAAAACCCTTTGAAGCTCCAAATTGGCGCTAGCTTGCTGCATCAAATCATCCATGATGAGAAGATTTGTTTTAGTGACAGGTAACAAATCATCATCATTCAGACTCTCTGGTATTCCTTGCACAAATTTAATGTCATACAATTTAAGTACATCGTCGTACAAAGGCTGCCAACAATCATACAACCAGACAATGTTTTCAATTTTCTTGGAAATTAAATTCAAACCTTTTTCCAACAAAAGTTTCACAAAATAAGACTTTCCAGAATTGGAAGGCCCGGAGATAACACAACTAAATGGATGTTGAAGTCTGAAATCAAAATCGGAAGCATCCATTGATCCTCTGTGCATCATCTGATCAGTAGCCATAAGGAAGCGTGGTGAAATCGGGCAAAAGTCTGCGTTTATTATACACCACCTTAAACCTTTTAACGACTGATTTGTTGTGCAATGTGAGAGTCTTTTTATCCCTCACAATGTTTTCCGTGTGAGCCAGGATGTAATCGGTACTATCATACGACGTCACATAACTATCAACCATACCAATCAGGGTATCCAGGCGGATGGCTTGGGAATTTTTAGCATTCAGCGTTATGCCCTTAGCTTTCATGCATACTTTGCCTTTAGCGGTGCGAAAGCCATACGATTTAGGCCCGCTAGAGCAAAACTCCGTGATAAAATCCCCATCGTCTATTTCGTTCGTCAGCTCGCCCAAATGATCACCGAGAGGCGGCTCCCAGTCACCGTCCCTAGACACGAACACGACGGAGTCTGTATCAGAGTAAAGCATACGACTGCTGAGTCTGTCCATCAACTCGTACAATTCCAGTCGGGCGTGGGCCGTAGTGAACGCCCCTATAAACACGTTGACGTCGCGAGCCTTACAAACATCCTCTTTGTTGGGTTTATGCTGGACGAGAGCCACGTTGTCTGAGACGAATGAGAAATACGACAAGGTGTCGGTATTACCGAAGACGATTCTGGTGAAATCTTCGGGGTCGTTCACCAGAGTCGTTTGAGGTAAATTTGGTTTTAAAGAGAACCGCCCCCAAAGCGAATTCAGACATAGCTTTGAGATAGCTCTCTGCGCGGGGTTGTGCTTGATCTTTTCGGGGTCGAGTTGAACCCCCTCTTTTTCAAAATACTCGCGAATGTAAGTTTCTTTCTCAGCGTCCGTGACGACATTCGACGGGTACCCCGACGCTTGTTGTTTCAAACGCAAAAATGTTTTGACGTATTCGACAAACAACGTGTCTGACCGTTGTGGAAAATGCCAAACCTCGTCAATCTTGGCTACCACATAACCCTTCTCGATGGCTTTTAAAAGCTCGATGGATACCCAGGACCCGGAGAGTGATCTTTCCTCATCCGTGTGGGTACAGCTCGTGGTCTGGTTTTGATTGTGAGCGCAGGTTCGGCATAACGAAAACATGAGTTTTCCTTGACATCTGTAAGGGAGAACCGGATGCAGTAATTTGCGGGGAGGGTACACGGTCGCTTTGATGAGTCCGTAATAATTTTCAATCGGTTCAAAATCTTTGAAAATGATTTGGGGGTGTTCGATCGGGTAGCTTTTCCTAGCCTGGCAGAAGGGGTAGAGGCTGGTGAAATCGAGATACCTTATTTTCTCATCTCCGCTCGCTTTGTGATAGAGTTTATAAGCGTTCGTGCGGCCGCCATACAAGGTTTCTCTTGGGTTCAGTCTCTCCGGGGCTGAATAACCGACCATAAATTCTATCACAGAGGGATCGGTCTTTTTCATTTTGATCCATTCACATTCCCAAAGAACCTCGACTTGTAAACCGTACGCGTTCTGCAGAATTTCGATCTTATCGTCAAACTGTCTCCTGAGAACCCCATAGGGTATTCCCGACAAGGGGTGTGACTCATGGGGTGCAAAGCGGCAGCAGTGACCGTGGAAGATGCACCCCGCGTATTCTAAGCCGTGCTGCACACCGTCTTGCTGGTAGACGCCATCTAAAAAGTACTTACCGATCGATACTTCGCCGTGGTTTACGGCGTGGTGAACATCCACGTTTCGAGTCTTTTTGACATACTCGAGCCATTCGATCGAGCCACTTGAGTAGGACTTATTCTGATGGATGTACGCTTTGTTGTGCGTGAGAGCGAGGATGTTTCTGCCGAGATAATGGGTTTTGAAGACCCCCATCGAACAGCTGGGGAGCGTCGTGAACCCAAAAGGGTCAATTTCGGTGCATTCTAGGAACGCCTGACGGTATTTCATACAGCCTTCGCGTAATAAGACGACGTCGTTAACCCCGTACGCGTACAGTTCCTGCCTGAAGTCAAACTGCTCCCCCTCAACCGTGCTGTACCATGCATCAAACTTTTCACGGTCTTTATCCGACATGTTATCGTAGTTGTAGAACTTTTTGTCGGGGTATGGTCCAACATAGTTCTCGTTTTCCACCCTGTTGAAAAGATGGGGGAAGTAGCCTTTTTCAGTATTTTTCCTATAAATAAATTTCAGCATTTTGGCAAGGGCCATTGGAAAAAATGAGTAGCTATCGATGTATCGTTGGCCAAACGATTCGTCGTACATGTAAATTAATTTACAGCCTTGCATTATGACCTCAATCGCAATCCCGGCTTTGCAAAAATACTCGAGAATCAGAAAGGAGTCGAATCTGGAGGCGTAATGAGCTATGAAGCAGTAGCCAATATATCGGGGTTTTCTGAAGCGGTCGATTAGCTTAGCGATGCAGTCGGTACCCTCCGCCGTAAATTTCTTCCCTTTGAAAGTGATTGCGCAAACAAAATTAGCCACGTGTCGCCCGTTTTCGTAACGCGTTTCAAAATCGTAGAAAATATATTTCTCGCATGGCTCCTTAGGCTCTAGGGGCTGTATGAAACATTGGTGCGTCCCGTGTTCCGTCAGATGTTCTCGACAGTGGACGCATTTGTCCGTCGGGCATATGTGTTTTGCTTTCTTGTCACCCGCTTTAACGTAGTAACGCAGCCCGCATAGTTTGCAGTATTTGATAATATCACAGGAGGGGGATTCTTGACCAGGAGGAGGGTTCTTTTTATGCATTTCGAAGCAATAGCTCGATTTACAGTAGCGCAAACAATCGGGACAATGTATGGTTCTTTTAGGGGACCTGTGACATTCGGCGTCAAAACAGACATTGCAGACGTGCTTGCATTGATGGTCTCTGCGGTTGCTGTAACTTTTGTAACAAAATTGACAGACGTATGGCGAACCTAAGAAGCCTGTCAGATTCATGATCATATAATAGTGATTATCATGTAGATAGAGGAACACCGTTTTGGGATGGGGTTCGTCAGAATTTTTGTATGTTTCTAAGACCATGGCATTCGATCTGTGAAATACAACGATTTTAATGCCTAGCGCTCGTTCAAACGAAGCTATGTCGCTAAGAGCGATTCGGTCTTGAATTGAGAAGCCGACGCTGTTTTGGATGACGGCAGCCAGTTTTTCTAACTCGCTCCCGGGTAGCTGGGGGTTAAGAAAACGAGCGAGACAAATAGAGAAGCACAATTGATTTGACAAATTTATGGGGCAGAACAAATTCGTCTTTTTTCTTTTGATTACCTGATCAACGGCCAGATCTGTAAGTTTACGTCGTCGACCGCCTCCTTGTCTGTTCATGGCTACGGTAGCGTCGATCTCGACGGCGTCGTCCGATAATAACAGCTGGTTGCTCTGTAAAACTCTTTCAAATTGATCCATAAGCGAATTCACATCATAATCATTACCGGGGGCGAGAACACAGCTGATGGGTGTTTGTAGAGTGGGTGCCGACATGGTCATATTGATTACGGGTGCATCGTGGCCGATTTCTCTAGCGAAGGTGACGATCTCGCTCAGCATGCGATGTAATGAAGTGTGATAAGAGGCCAAATCTGTAGAGTTAATCTCTCTCAGATTCATGCTCCTTCTCAACGACACACTGTTGAAGCGTGGTCGCGGTAAAACGTGATATCCGTTAACGAACCCGCCTTCTCGGATCAGCGTATCAATTTCCGTACGGCTTAATCGACTCTGTCTGTTAGGGTCAGTCTCGCGTAAAGCGTCAATATTACCTGATGTGGGCCTCGTGCTGCTGCTGGTAGATGGCTGTGGAGTATCATCAGCGTCAGGATCGCTGTCGGTACATGCAGGGAGTTGATTATTTAAAACACCACCGTATTGTACAACATGATTGTTGTCTACGCTTAGCACGTGATCGTACAAATTAATATTTGAATTTACGGCTAATTCAAAAAGATCCAAATTAGAGGGGGATTGCGAAGATTCTAGATTAAACAAATACTGTTCTAAAGAATCCGGAAGCCAACTTAGCATTTCAATTTCGTCCGGTGACAGTTCTGCGTCGTCGTCTGAGCAAAAGCTTTTTGACCCATCCATTTTAGATTTCAGACCAAAACATGAAATATTACAAAATCACAAAAAGTATATGGAATAAATCAATACATGATAGATGTAAAAAACATGCATGCATGCATACAACAAAATTACAGAGTATCTGGAATATAAAAATCAATACATGCAATACAAAAGTTTAATGGAATAAATCTATATTGAATTAACTGCAACGTTCCATCTATGATGATGAGAATAATAAACCTGGGTGTCGCGAAACTCTTGACATAATGCCTCTATTAAATTAGTATCGGCGAGTGGCTCGTCAGCCGGGCGATGCTCTGCTGACACTTCTTCAACTTCGATGTCTTCTTCTTCCGACGGAGTTTGGATCACTTTCGTACTTGTCCAAGTGATGCGTCGAGGTGTATGCCAGCTAGTCATGTGGTCGGGGCTATAACCCGACCCTGCTGTGTAGAAATATAACACAAAAATTGTTATGGTATGATTCAATTTGTGTTTAAATGAAAATAATAATGTAGATAGTCTCACCATAAAGAAATACGCTGTCAAGACTCGGCGCAGGACCGCTCGGCGGCGTCGGACAGAAAGTTTTCCTGTCAGGACTGTTTTCAGGACTGATTGACGGGATAAAACAAAACGTTTTTCTCTCAGGACAGGCCGGTGAGGTAGGACGATCGGTTTTTCTACCCTTCTTTCTCAAAGGTTCACCGCTGGGTCCAGCGACCTGGTCTAAAGCAGAGCCGGCAGGAACTATTTGATCCACAGCGTGCGTCGGCGTGGGGTCAGGCACGTCAGTCAGTGGGAAGCCGGGTTGCGTGATAAACTGAATGAAATCTAAAATAAATAAATAAATAAATTTTTCATAAATGTTAAGAAAAAAAAAACATGATGTCGGCGATGGGTCTTGTTTTACCATCAGACGCGCTGTCTGCTTCAACCAGCTGAGGGGTCACTGTGAATGAAAAAAGAGAGACAATTAAAAAAAGTTTTTTTTTGTTTTTTTTTTCTTAATTATTTATTAATTTTTTATTATTAATTTTTATTTATTTATTATTATTTAATTTTTAATTTATAAAAGAGCAGTCCTCACATGCATCATTGCTATCGTGAGCGTCACTTTCAACATTCGAACCTGTGAGGCAAAAAATCCTGTTATGAATGGAAACATTTGTGAGTCGCTTTATATGCATGTCTGATGACAGATGCTGAGAAAAAAAAATCATTAATTTTCTAAATGTTATTTCACCCCGGTGCTCTAGGGGCGCAATTACACCATAACTGGATGTAGTTTTAACTCCGGGACACCGGGTGTCGCCGGAGAGCATACAATTGTGTCATAACTGGATGTAGTTTTAACTCCGGGACACCGGGTGGTGCCGGAGAGTACCCGTAACAGTAACAGTAACATGCTGTGTTTAAGACACCGATTTTAGTTATAGCTGATAGACCAAAGATGACTCAATGATTAAAACACTGTACCCATGCATGAATGTTTAAAACATCAATAACTCAATGCTAATGTAAGTTATAGTTGATAAATCACATCAATAGCACATTGCATGTTTAAAGCATCATTGTATAACATTATAGCATCAAATATAGAGAAAAATACTCACCGTTCTGCATTTTGATGAGGGGGAGAGATGATGAGATGCTGTGGTCTAAAAGTTCAGTATTATTATACAGTTCCCCTCACCTCACACATATATGATGGGATAACAATTGGAGAAAAACACACTTGTGTCCACTAGATGGCGCCATTGCACTACGCATTTTGGGGGCTTATCTCACGACGACCATGACCTCTAAAACATATTTTACGCCAAACTGTCACAATCAGGACGACTCCCTGCCGGAGAGCTGCTATCGAAAAAGATTGTAATTGGAAAAAAATAAAGACCGTGCCTGTTACACACAGACACACGCACATACATAGATGCGCGCCTCCCTGTTTTTGAGAGACGCGCTCAAGGTGAACGCTTCTGTGTGTGTATGAAAAAGAAGGCAGAGGGCCGTGAGATGATTTTTGTTTTATACATTCATAACCTGTTTTATTTTTTTCTTTAACTCTTTAATAAACATGTCACTGATTGTACATGTAAGCTGATTTTTTATTTTTTTATTTCATTGTTTAAACATTTAACTGATTGCATTTGTAAGGCTTATATTGTTTTAAAAGAACAGATGTTTGGGGGAGACGAACTTTACAACACTGCTCTGGGATGCGCGGGGGATTTTCTGATAACAGCGACTTCAAAACAAAAAAACCTAATGTCATAAACCATCAAAACCAACTGTCAAAGTCATCAAAGACATCAAAACCAACTGTCAAAACATCAAAAACTTACTGTCAATCATATGATTTATTATGACAATAGGTCAAAAACCAACTGTCAAAAACATCAAAACCTAATGTCAATCACATGATTTATTAAACAGGAAGTCCCGCCTATACAGTAAGTCCCGCCTACACCGGATGTCCCGCCTACACCGGAAGTCCCGCCTACACCGGAAGTCCCGCCCCCCCTATACCGGAAGCCCCGCCCACCTGTCAATCAATCAAATTTTGACATTTGGTGCAGTATACTTACTACTCATGGCAGGTGTCAGAAGCACAGTGGTGTATATTACATGACGGAATAAGTGAAAATATGATATATGGAGGGAAGTTGTGTCCAATTCCTCCTGATCCATTTTGCATTGAAATTCTCTATCCTCTTCATTTAGGTGGAATTCATGTTCCACATGTGCAATTGCTGCAATTAGAACCTCAGTGGTGGAATAATGATTTAGTGGAGGAAACAAATTATGAACTCTTTGAAATGGTTAAAAGAGTCAAAGAAAGCGTAAAAGCAGCTCAAGAGGAGGGAATTCAAGCAATGGGACATGTTGTCGTTGCAAATGGAGTATCCAAATTAATGTCCGAAAGGAAATTAACACAAATTCCAGGAAATTTATCATGGTCAGACTGGATAGTTCTAACTATGGTAGGAGTTCTTGTGTTTATGGTAGTATTACACATCATCATATGTGTTACTAGAAGGAAAGGTACTAAACCTATCAAATTGGTTATTTCTAACTATATGGATAAAGCCGAAAATGGAAAATACAGAGTAAAGTAGGATATTTTGTACACATTGCACCACTTACAAAACACAACCCCACAAACAATCAACACCCACTTACTGATTTACAACCCAAGGGATAGGATTCTTTAATATCAACGTTTATGTTAGTTTGTTATTTTAACCAGGAACTGAAGGAATTCAGCCGAATGAGTTCAGGAACTGGCGGAGAATTTATAAAATTTTCCTTTCTTAGATGTATGGGGTCCATTTTAAATACGTACACATAGACGTAAGTTACACACATAGTATGCGGGAACATATCATGGGTTGGGGTCATTTTGTTTTGTTTTATTTTATTCCCGATTCCTCATGTTTCTATTTTTCTGTCCTTTGTATGTCTTTTGTTTCTTGGTTTGCTTTTTCTCTCCTCACTATCACTATCACATTAGGTGGCGATGATGGTGTGGAACTGACGGCCGGTAGTTCCAATGGAGGGAGTTGTAGATCTGAAATGTGTTATTTTAATATTATTTATATTCATAATTGAATTTATAATGTATTTGTGAAGTTTAAGTGCATGAGAAAGATATATATACTGCATGAGCTGAAGTTTGCATGACATAACTGTCATATGGTAGGCACTGGGGGATAATTTTGGTCATACAAGAATGTGTGTACATGAAGGACTGTATGAAGGACCTTAATGTATATGTAGCACCTGTTTCCAATGATGTAACAGTAGCCTATAATATCAACTGATGTAAGCATGAAGTATACATTCTATTTTAAACAAACCAACATGTTTCTTTACCTTGTAAGGAATTGCAAATAGTCAGTGGTATATAATGCTTACTGTTAATGCACCACCCCAGAGAAACATATACAGCTGGCACGAAGACAACAAGTTTCTCTCCTATGTCTAATACATATGACAATAAAGAGTTTTTTGGCAAGGCAACTGGTATCCGGTCCTGTGATTCAATCATAACGGGGACAAAGCTGAATTTTCAGATCAACAGATGACTCACCAAAATTAAACAAACTTGGGTCTATTTCTTGGGATGTCTGTTCTCCAGAAGATACTGTGACGGTGTCGGTGGGATACACATTGGCAATTACCATGCCAGCAGGAATGGAGATGTCCTTGGATGTTACATTCTGGAGTAGAACTCGGACACGTTGATCTTTAACTGCTGAAAATGGGAGTACTATGGGGGTTATAAATGTTCCGGCAGGTAGAGGATCCTCCTCTGGGGTGTCTATCACAAAAATATATTTTCGCAAGGGCAGATCAGTCTCCATTCTACAGGAGGCACACACTTCTCCCTTTGGTGGAACTACACAATCACCAGGCCCTATCCATCTGACCTTTCCTTCATTTGTACCAATAATAACTGGCAATTGGGAAGGACCTTGGGGTTCAGGACATACCAGTGCCAAGATGGAAAGTGGCTCCTCCACACCCATGACAGAGGCAGGAAAGGTGACGTCAACCACGATATATCCCTTATAAGGGTAACTGGAAGAACTGAGGCCCCATATAGATAATCCAGTCAAGGGGTGAATGGGCACATCAGGCAGGTTCTTGGAAAGCCAACTGTCAAACACGATGGTCACTTGGGATCCGCTGTCTAACAGTGCTTGACATAATTGGCCATTCAGCTTCACTTCTACAGTTGATGCCGGTCCTACTAGTCCCTTAGGAACACTGTTGGGCATATGGATGTTTGTCTGGCTCTTTCTGGAAAAACAGGCTTGGTCTGGTTCTATTTTAATCTGTCTCGTGCTTTCCACTCTTTGCCTGCCACAAAGAACGAATCAGCTTCTGAATCACTTGATCAGAATTTGGTGGAACTTGACATTTTGTGGCAATATGCCCATCTTCTCCACACCTGTAGCAGAAGTAGTCGTCTCTGGTTCTGGCTGGCTTGGGTCTTAATGACGTGGAAACAGACTGTGATGGTTTTTGCCGCTGCTCTGGACCATGAGATGAGCCTCGAGTGGAACTGACACTCAGAACTGCCAACTGCTGCTGTAAGTGTTCGACCTGTCTCTTTAACTCTTGTACTTCCGAATTCTCCGTTTTTTCAATCTTCTTGAATGGTTTGTCTTCAGTTTTAATCACTAATGATGAAGTAGACATAGCTTTGGGCTCACCTCCACTTATTTGAGTCCTCAATTTTTGCAGCTCAGCTTTGAGTTCCTGGATGACAGAGGTGCTGGTTTCTTCCTCTCCATAGAATTGTATGGCTTTTGCTTTGGCAGACATTCTGTGGCGGGCCGCTTCACTCTCCTCTGCCTCACATATTTCCTTTAACAGACTCAGAAAAGACGGTGGGTGACTTTTCCTTTCTCTCAGCCTCAGTTGGAGCAACATCATGTCGGAATTCACAGCTCCTCTAATCAGCTGTTCCACTCGCACTTAATCTACCAATCTGAGGGACAGTCCATCTCTTTCCACTACTTTGCTGAGGGTCTTCTCCATCCTTCTAAAAATTCAGACAGCGCCTCCCCCGTGCCCTGCCGCATAAGACGAAACTTGAAGTATAAATCCTCACCAGACTCAGATGATCCAAAGGTGCTCTCCAACGCTTCCAAGCACTGCAAGGCACTCGCTTCAGGATTGGAGAATCGGACAGCTCTTACAATGTCCAATGCAGGACTCTTGAGGCTTTCCACAATTCTACGGCATTTTTCTTTCTCTGAGCAGTCACACTCAGTTATCATCAGCCTGGCTTGGTCAATCCAGTTTTCCAGGTTCTCCTCTCCGATGGGGGTTGGAACTACAGCTGAAAAGGTGCGACGGCGTCGGTATGCATTGCTATCACTCGGGATCTTTACCGTTTTTTCCAGTACTTCACCCATGGCACGTATAATTGATTCAGGGGAACTGTCTGTGGCACTGTGTGAAGAAAGCAAAGCTTGAACATCATTGAGAGACTTAACTTCTTCCATTAGGAACTTTGTCAACTTCACAGTGAAACCTCCAGAATCTGTTTCAGATGCTGATTCCGGTGTCTGGATAACGATGACTGACCATGGCTCTTCCTTTTCTCCCCATGACACTTCAGGTGGGGTGCTCTTAGAGTCCATGGCGTGTCTGCACTCACACAACACCAGCATAGAATGTGAGGTAGGTCCTTCTCTTGTGTCTCGTACACAAACTCTTCCTAACGCTTTTACTCCTTCCATCACCTCTTCAATTTTGGCCACTTCTGTGTGAACAGGTACATTTAGCAGCATTAAAGCATGATTCACATCAATGGCAGCCTCTTTGCACCAGCTGGTTAACTCGGCTTGTAGACAGGGGTCGTTCGTTAGAGCCATGCTAACACTTCCTGCAGTTCTCAGTCACGTATAATGCAATGACAGGATATGCTTGAGCTTAACTTTTCTCTTTCTTCTTTTAGAAACTCATTAATGACTTGCAAGAGGGAGATCCCGGACGAGCCCCCACTTTATGTAGTGCCCCCTACCTGTCTTTACTGTAATTAAGTAGGACAGCGCTCCAGATTCATTAGCTAAATACAGATGTTGAAGTTAGGCCCCTCTGAAATCACAATGAAATGCTGTTCTGTTAGAAAGTTACTTAGAATTAAACTCTCTATATGCACCCAAGATAAACTGATAATTATAACAGATATAGAAAGAATACGCTGGTAAGAATAACAAAATGTAAAGGATTTAATTAGAAATAGAAAATAAAAAAAATATATAAAATATAGATGAATATCAGAATGTGAAGTAATTCACACTATCACCTTTATAAATCACCAAAATAACACTATCACCCTGATAAAACAATATATCAGGTAATATAAATGACTGAAGTAGTCAATATATCACAAAACCACTCAAAAAGGCATGAACAGGGTTAATACACTGGAATTAAGGTATTAAAATGATTCACAGAGAGTATAGAATGTCACTCTGAATATTACCTGTTTTCAGTGCACTGAATGTTATTAAAATTAACCAACTGGTATACCAATATTGATATTAAATGATGTGGGCCCACACACTCACACCAGTCATACACAACCCACCCCGTTGCAGGCCTGAACCGTAGCTTGTGTTCGTGGTGGCCGGGAAACTGAAAATGGCCCCTTCACTCTCCGGAGCACAAATAAAATCAATAACGATACCTCACTTTCAACGTGCAACCATACAGCGAATCCGGAATCCTGTAGGTGGCCTCGCACAGCTCTTTGCGCGCGCGCTCTCGCTCTCCCCGTCTCGCGCCGTTCCTCACTCTCTCTCTTTCTCTCGTCCTCGCCCAGCTCCGCGAGCTCGTCCTCGTCAGCCAACAACACGCGCCTCCCTCGTAGCCAGAGGACCCCCAAATAACGCAGGTATTTGGGGCGCCATTGTTGAAGAATTCTCTTTCTATAAAAATTTCTTCACAAAGGATCATTGATTTCAGAAGAGGCTTTATTCATACCAACCACCGCAACCAAGCCTGAGGGCCCGTACGGGAACCGGCCCTCCTGCTACTTGAATTTTCTGTCATATATATACCATAGTTGTCTTCCTATTTTGGTAACAACCACCTGGCTCACATATCACCACATTCTAAGTTCTAATTCTGTCTTGTCCTTCTAAAGGGCATTCTCAAAGTCAGCACACATTTGAACAAGGTCAGCACATTTGAACACACTTGAAACATCAGCACACATTTGAACATAATAGTGTCTTTTCATTAGCCTAATAATAATAAAATAAAAAAATAAATAAAATCTTCTACACCATCTGGTCCTCAATGTCTCCCTCGTTGTGCAAGAAAACTACAGCGTGAACAGTCTTGAGTCTTTGGGTCTATCAGCGGCTATATTTAATACTGCTGCGTCAGCGATCGGCCCCGCTACATAAAATGGACACGGAAGACTGGATTAAAGGCCGCAATGTTAAACGAACATACACAGAACTGAGTAACAAAACAAATCACTTCCACTTCAACACTTGTGTGTCTTACACAGGTCACTATACACACACTATAATATATCGATGATTTATCGATTAAAAACACTTTTATTCACAGCAATCTCTCAGCGTCACTCTCCTGGCTGCACTTCTCCCACTCTCTCCTCGACTCTCCCGCTCACCACCCACGCCCTCTCACGCAGCATGAGAGGCGGGACTTAAAACTCTCATGAACCTATAAAATAAAGGAATACCTAAAAGTTGGTTAAAACCACGTTTTACACATGTGAATAACAATCAAACTTGCTATATGATCCCGTATCCTTAAAGGCATACATACACACAATATATCAACGTGCAATTCACTCACATTAAAGTTCTGGATTAGAACCAGACAACAACAAATAAATCTGAAATAAACCCATTAACTGTAAAACTTTATTCTACTGGGTTACATACTCAATAAAATTGCACCGGAGATGGATGCAAAGATGGATGAGGCGGTTGACATCGTCCATAGGCTGGGAAGAAGGATGGACTATAAAAACAGGAATGTCATTGTGTTGTTCACTCAAAGGCGGGTGAAGGATGAAATCTGGCGTCATGCCAAAACTTCTCCTATCTGCAAAGCTGAGGGAATTCGATTCGCCGAGATGCTTCCAAGGGAGGATTTGGAAGACCGACGTAAACTGTGGCCTCAAATCGAACAAGCAACGAGGGCAGGAAAGGTTGCTTTTTTTCGCGGCCCACACGGTTTCATAGAAGGACGACGGATTGAAGTTGACGGATGAAGCGATGCGTTTTGAATGGTCAGGTAGTTGGAAACTTCAGTGGGGCACTGGAGCTCTATCCAAGGCTACGGTTCACATAGAGTCTGAGTTTGCTTTTACTAGTGGGAGTTCAATTTGTGTTTTTACTTACTAGTTCTCTTTTTCTGTGTTTTGTCGGTTCTAAAATTAACGATTAAGGACAAAATTATTTTTGGTTCACTGAATGTTAGGGGCTTAAAGGACATTGTTAAAAGAAAAGCTGTTTTTTTTATTTTGTAAAGGGCAAAAAGCTAACTGAGTGTTTCTACAAAAGACTCATTCTTCTGATTCGGAGGCATCTTTCTGGTCTAATCAATGGGGTGACAAGATCCTCTTCAGCCATGGCTCAAATCGTTCTGGAGGAGTGGCTATATGCTTCAATAGATGTCCTGGAGAAGTCATTATGTCATGTGTCAGGTTCTTTCTCTTTGCTTCTCACCAGTGTTGTAGTCGAGTCACCAACTGTCGAGTCCGAGTCGAGTCTCGAGTCCCAGTGTTCCGAGTCCGAGTCCAAGTCCGAGTCGCCAAAGAAGAGTCCGAGTCGAGTCCAAGTCGAGTCACCATTACCTGAGTTCGAGTCCGAGTCGAGTCTCGAGTCCCGTGTTCGAGTCGAGTCTTGAGCCCCCAGTGCCTACATGTCTCCACTCTGGCACCTTTAAAGAGCTGATCAAATTTATAAAAGAGGTTCTACATTAAACAAAAATGACACCACTGTCACGAATGCAAAGGGAGTTTATTTACTGATTTGACACTTTGCAACACACTTTACAACTTTATGACGGCATCAAAAGCATTAGTTTACTTCCACTGTTGTGATTGAGAGATCCCTAGTGTAGAACAAGTTTACAAGAACAGTTTACAAACTATAAATGTATTGTTTTGCTATAAATTATATGTATTTAATAGTGCTGGGAATCTATAAAAAAATTAACTAATTAATCAAAACATTTTCTGTAATTAATCGCAAGTTTTTAATATTTTGATATTGTTATAATTTTCAGTTACTCTCCAAATTAATGTAGAAACAATTTAAAGACAGCATATTTTAAATATGTGTTGTAATGGCATCTTTTTATGAATGAAGGCCAGAATCACTGATATCTCTATGAAACATGAATTACGTTACATTACAGTATAACTGAAAGCTCCCAATTTCAACATTTATTAGGCTTTAAAAAAACTACTTTTAATTTAAGTGAACTTAAAACAATCTTTACATAATTATTATTATACATTATAATAAATGTTATTTTTACCTGTGGCCTTCCCTGTTAGACATATACAGAAATGTAAGTTATCAAACACCTTTCTTAACTGCATAAATAATAAATTAAATATAGATTAATCATCATTACAGCTACAATTTTCTCTGTTCCCGTTGTTCTTTGAAGAACATTAATGACAGGCATCAGTGCTACTGTCACTTTAAGAGCAGCCGCTGACGCGGATCTCACGCGCTGTCCCGCGCATCTCATTTCCTCACAACTCTTTAAGTTCATTTAAGACGTTATTTAAATAATTTAAGAGTCCTAATATGAGAATACTCAAAATTCTCTGTGGTGTTGTTGTTATTGTTTGTTCATTAGCAAAAGAGAACTCGATGAGAGCAGGAGACTGAGGCTAGTCTGTCTGTGCGTCGTGTGTGTGTGTGTGTGTGTGTGTGTGTGTCAGTGTGTCCCTCTATTAGCTGACATGAGACGCAGCCACACAGACAGGACACCGCCACACACACACACACACACACACAGGACATTGACATACAGCGCGTTCTCTTGTGTCTTGTCGGTTGGAATCATTTATACGAATAGGAGCGTTTTCATGTAACGCTGGGAAAAAATTGATATAAAAACGGATGCTGAAAATGCGAGCGGTGTCTGTGAGGGAAAAAATAGATCACGGCCGGTCTTGGAGCCCGAGACAGGAAAAGTGTAACATGTTATATACAATTTGTATAACCTATTTAGTCAGAAACAACGTAATTCATTTGATGAATGCTCAAGTCCGATTTTATATATCCTGGACCTCGAGACTCGAGTCCAAGTACGAGTCATCAGTCCGCGAGTCCAAGTCGAGTCACGAGTCCAGAGAACGGAGTCTCGAGTCGGACTCGAGTCCAAAGAATAAGGACTCGAGTCGGACTCGAGTCCGAGTCCAGGACTCGAGTACTCCAACACTGCTTCTCACTATCCTTTTCTTCACTCACTCTCCTTCCTGATTGTTTCAGACACACACACACACACACACACACTTTCTCACTTGCTCGTTAGGCTCATCTTCTCTCTGTCTACCTGCACCTGTTAGTCATCGCAATCAGCGCCTCGCTGCCTTGCGATGACACCTGTTCCCACTTTTGTTTGAGTGCTTACCCTTTATCTATGTTTGTTCTTACTGCCTCTTGTTGGATCATTGTTTCATGTCAAGCGTTACGACTGCTGCTTTCTTCATGTCTGATTTGCTTTGGAAGTGCTCACCTGGTCTTGTTTGTCTGATACAGCCTTGCGCCTAAGTTTAGTCTGAGCTCTGCATTTGCTGCAAGAGTACCTTCGCGGTCCTCTGTTCCTGACTGTGATTTATTCTCAAGAACTGCCTCCACCTCTACTGGTGTCCCGATCTCTCTCCTCTTCGAGACAGGATCATCTCAGCTGCCTTCTCAGTTTGTTTTACCAGTTCTGTGTGCCTTAACGACAGACTGCCTTGTTTATATTCTCATTAAAGACTGTTGTTATCCTGCCAACCTCTGCTTTTGGATCCATTCTTTATTGACTATGACAGAATGATCCAACCAACCATGGATCCAGCAGAGGAGGAGCCCATCCGGTCGGCTGTCGAGTTCCAAGGAGCGATGCTCGGCAGACACGAAGAGGAGTTGGCTGCCGCCCATCAAGCAGTTAGGAGTCTTTCTGCTCAAGTTTCAGATCTGTCAGCTCGTTTTCTCCACTATCACCAAGAACCTGCGGTGACACCCAACCGACAGCTGCCCTCAGAACCGCGAGTCAACAACCCGTCCTGTTATGCCGGTGAGCCCACTGAGTGCAGAGCCTTTCTCATACAATGTGAGGTTGTCTTTTCTCTGCAGCCCCAGACGTATGCGGAGGATCAGGCTCGCATTGCATTTGTTCTCTCGCATCTCACGGGACGTGCACGCGAGTGGGGAACGTCTGTTTGGGAGGTTAAATCGGCGTGCTGCAGTCGGTACGTTTAAGGACGAGATGATAAAGGTTTTTGATAGATCTGTCTTCGGTTGTGAGGCTTCACGTCTTCTTTCTGTTCTACGTCAGGGCAGAAGGTCTGTGGCCGATTTCGCTATAGAGTTCAGGACACTGGCGACTACTAGTGATTGGAACAAGCCTGCACTAATAGCTCGTTTTCTGGAGGGGTTAAACATGGACCTTAAGGAGGAGATTTATGCGCTGGGGTCGCCGACTCAGCTGGATCAGCTTATCGATCTGGCCATTCGCTTGGATAGATGTTTCGAGCAGAGGCGACGGGTTCGTTCTTCTTATTCAAAGCCATGCAATGTTTCTTTCCCCGCTGCTGTTCCCATTCGTAACCAGTCTGAGGCTGAGCCTATGCAGGTCGGGGGCATGCACATCTCCTCAGAGGAACGACAACGGCGGATACTCAATCGTCTCTGTTTTTACTGTGGAACGGCTGGTTACGCCGTGGCATCATGCACATTAAAAGCCAGAGCTCACCAGTAGACGAGGAGTACTGGTGAGCGCTTCTGCCATTTCCTTCTCACCCAGATCTCGCACTACGATCTCTGCTGTTCTCCATTGGGCGGGTTCTTCAGCTACTGGTCCTGCTCTCATCGACTCGGGGGCGGAGGGCAACTTTATCGACGAGGGATGGGCTTGTGAGCACAAGATTCCCTTGGTCAACTTAACTGACTCCACTACTGTATTTGCCCTGGACGGCAGAGAGCTCTCTTCGGTTCGCCGCGTCACCGTTCCGGTGAGTCTCATCGTCTCCGGTAACCCCCAAGAGACTATTTCTTTTAATGTTTTTCAGTCTCCCTATACACCCATTGTTTTAGGGCATCCCTGGCTTATCCAGCATAATCCTCAGATTGACTGGGTTAAGGGGTCTATTCATAGTTGGAATTTGTCCTGTCATGTGAATTGTCTGGTCTCTGCTGTTTCTGCCGTGTCTTCTGTTTCTGTCTTCCAGGAGGAGCCTGATGATTTGTCTGGAGTCTCGGAGGAGTACCATGATCTGCGGGCGGTTTTCAGTCGTTCCCGGGCGGTTTCCTTGCCGCCTCCACCGCCTCCTCGTGGTAGATTGTATTGCCTTTCGGCGCCTGAGCGAGAGGCTCTGGAGAAGTATCTCTCAGAGTCCCTCGATGCTGGGATTATTGTCCCTTCTTCGTCGCCCGCCGGTGCGGGGTTTTTCTTTGTAAAGAAGAAGGATGGTTCTTTGCGTCCCTGTATCGACTATCGAGGGCTGAACGACATAACAGTCAAGAACCGTTACCCTTGCCTCTTATGTCGTCAGCCTTTGAGATCCTACAGGGCGCAAAGATATTCACCAAATTAGACTTGCGTAACGCCTACCATTTGGTGCGTATCAAGGAGGGGGACGAGTGGAAGACCGCGTTTAACACTCCTGTTGGGCACTTTGAATATCGCGTCCTTCCTTTCGGGCTGGTCAACGCTCCCACGGTTTTTCAGGCCTTGGTTAATGATGTCTTGCGAGACTTGCGTTTACTTGGATGACATTCTGATTTTCTCGCCGTCCCTCCAGGTTCATGTTCAACACGTTCGTCGTGTCCTGCAGCGTTTATTAGAAAACCGTCTATTCGTTAAGAGAAATGCGTCTTTCACGCCCAATCGGTTACGTTCCTCGATTCGGTAATCTCTACGGAGGGGATCAGCATGGACCCTAACAAGGTCCGTGCGGTGCTTGATTGGCCTGTCCCAGATTCTCGTGTCGCCCTTCAACGGTTTCTGGGATTTGCCATTATAGGCGCTTTATTCGAGGCTTTAGCCAGGTTGCCGCTCCTCTTACCGCCCTTACCTCCTCCAAGGCCAGGTTCGCTTGGTCGGAGGCTGCTGAGGGTGCGTTTAACCGACTTAAGAATCTATTTACCTCCGCGCCTGTTTTGATCACTCCTGACCCTAGGCGTCAGTTCATTGTCGAGGTCGATGCCTCCGACATTGGGGTGGGAGCTATCTTGTCGCAACGCTCTTCCCAGGATGACAAGGTACATCCGTGCACGTTCTACTCTCATCGTCTCTCACCCACGGAGCGGAACTACGACGTTGGCAACCGAAAAAACTCTTGGCGATCCGTCTGGCGCTGGGTGAGTGGCGACACTGGCTTGAAGGGGCCAGAGTACCATTCATAGTCTGGACGGATCATCGCAATCTAGAGTATATCCGCTCTGCTAAACGCCTTAACGCCCGTCAAGCCCGCTGGGCATCAAAGCGGATATGAATAAATGGCCACTCAATGAAATAAAAGGAATACCCCTGAGACAGTCAGATGAGGATACGTTGCAGGCCTGTAGTGTTGCTTGCGAGCGGGGAGACCAGAAACACAATGGCCGTTTCGCGCCGTGGCGCACAAAACAAAACTCACTGCGGCTGTGGTGCTGATCAGAGCGTCGTCATTCACGCCTCTGCAACGCGATGCTTGCGATGCTTGTGATTGAAGGCGCCGTCTGACAGCTAGCTAGGCAATAGCTGTGGAGATGAGTGCTTCTCCAGGCGATGCACAAAAGGGCAACCGAGCAGGCTACACACCCGCAATGTCCTTCTAACTAAGTCGTGCTGACATGCCGTCCACACTTCCTCCTCGTGGAAAACTCTAACCGAGTGCTTCACAACAAAACACTATTACTCTGAAACTTAGTGAAATGTCCGTAACTCACCCCTAGGGTAGATTACCAGTACATTTACTATCACACACGCATTAATTTAGTGTTTTACCAAGTTATAAACGTGTCTGTCCCCGCGTGGTTCTCACTCGTGTCTCTCTTGTCTCGTTGTTTTTTCACCACCCCCTCCTCCTCATCCGTGACCTCTCACACTCACTCCTGATTGGATCTTTCCTCCGGGTACATGAATTTTAACTTAACTTTTTTACCCACATAAACATTATTGAAACATTTTTTAACATTATGAAATGTACATTTTAAATAAAATAAACTAAAATAAAAATAGTGTTTATTTAGCAAATACCCAAAATTACTATAGGGCTACATCCTCCCCTTTCTAAATGTCTAAATGTCCTCATAAGACATAAAACATAATCCCCACATTCAACTATGAACTTAATGAACTCTCTTTTTTCTGTTTTTTTCTTCTTACTATGAGCTCCTAATTATGAACTAAGTGGAAACCTAGTGTTTCCCTAGTTTAATAATTACTCCCCTATGAACTATGGTAAGAGGGTGCTCACTGGCCTTTCCAGGTTCATCATAGGTAAATCTCAACACTGGTCTTATTTGTCTTTTCTCAGTTAGTCTTGGTCTACTTTCTATATTAACTTTTGTTTTAGAGCTCAGTTTTTCTTTAGGTGTGTAGACGGAATTTCTTCCAGCATCCAGGTCTGTTTCCGAATCATAAGGATCTGAATCTGTCACTCCTTGACTTTCTTCGTCATCTTCTATGTTAGACTCTAGCTCTTCAGCTAACTGCACAGGATTTGGTTCTTTGGCGTCTTCATACTGTGAACGCACTGAGACTCCATAGGACTCTTTTCTCCTCTTTAGTAGACGTTCCATATACTTCCGGTATGGTGTACTGGTATGATCACACTCCACCTCAGATGAGGAATCCGTCATCTCTGGGACTTCTCTTTTACTCATGATCCGTTGTTTTTGTCTTGTTCGGGTTGAACGTGTTTTGGGTCTCACAAGGATTTCTTCACAGGCTTGCTCCACTGGAATCCTCACCAATTGCCCAATAGGTAAGATGTGGTCACGATGGATAGTTCTTACTCTGCCTCTGCCTCCCTCAGGTCTCACATGGAATACAGGTAAGTTTGGCATCTTTCCCACCACTACATGGGGTATGGAACTCCATCGGCTTTCCAGCTTGTGTTTCCCTTTGAGTCCTAGATTCTTTAGAAGAACACGGTCTCCTTCCTGTATGTTCTGATAACTGACCTTTTGATCATAGGCTCTCTTGTTCCTCAAGTGAGTCTTGTCAGCAGCTTGACTTGCCAGTTGATAGGCTCTCTGCAGATCACGTTTCAGGCTTTCAACGTACTGAAAATGGTTCCTCTCCTCAGTTCCATCTTTTGACGTTTCAAAGCACAGGTCTACAGGTAGCCTAGCTTCCCTACCAAACATTAAGTAGTAAGGAGAGTATCCCGTCGCATCACTTTTTGTGCTATTGTACGCGTGCACCAATGAGGCAACATGCTGACTCCAGGATCTCTTCTTCTCTTGGCTTAACGTAGCCAGCATAGAAAGCAGCGTACGGTTAAACTGCTCCGGCTGGGGGTCCCCTTGTGGTTGATACGGAGTCGTTCGTGATTTCCGTATGCCCAAGGTTGTCAGCAGTTCTCTTATCAGTCTTTACTCAAAATCTCTTCCCTGATCAGAATGAATCCTAATAGGCAGGCCATAGTGAACGAAATACTTTTTGACTAGGATCTTAGCTACTGTTAGGGCTTTCTGATTCTTTGCAGGAAAGGCTTGTGCATATCTGGTATAGTGATCGGTCACAACCAGGATGTTGCTAATGCCTCTGGAATCAGATTCCATCGACAAAAAGTCAATACACACAAGGTCCATAGGACCACTGCTGGTGATTTGGTGTAGAGAAGCAGCTTTCTTGGCAGGTGTTTTACGAGTGATGCACAGTCCACAATTCCGCACATATCCCTCTGTATCATGAGCCATTTTGGGCCAGTAGAATCTTGCTCGTAGGAGTTGAGTTACTCTCTCCACTCCTAAATGACCCATGTCGTCATGAAGAGAGTGCAACACCACTTCTCTGAACTCAGCAGGCAGCACAAGCTGTAGTGCCTCCTCTGCAGCTTTCTTGCTTGCTCTGTACAGAAGTCCATCTCTTATCACAAGTCTGCCAACTTCCCTCTTCATCAGTAGCATCTCTGGGTCTAAGTCTTTGTTGCTAGGCCAGACTCCCTTTTTCAATGCCTCAATCACGCGTCTGATCACATCATCCCCCTTCTGGGCAGTCATCAAGTCCGCTTTTGATAGTTGCTCCAGTGAGCTGAGGTGTAATTGAGATGGAAAGGCATGCACTTCCGGAATATAGGCTGGCGAAGCTCCTAATTGTTCCACATATCTGGGAGACGAATTTGGGGATACATCCACTTCCACCCGCCGACATATGGACTTCACTACATTCTGAGACATGCCATCCCAGTCCCCGTATTCGGGTAAGTTGCGAGACAGCAAGTCAGCGTCAATGTTTGCCTTCCCAGGCCTATACTTTACATCGAAATCATAGGTGGCCAGGGCTGCAAGCCAACGATGACCTGTCACATTCAGTTTGGCTGTGGTAAGCACGTAAGTCAACGGGTTATTGTCGGTGCGTACGGTGAACTTGGCTCCATAGAGGTAGTCGTGAAATTTATCAACGACAGCCCATTTCAACGCAAGGAACTCTAGCTGATGTACAGGGTATCTCTGTTCAGGAGAGCTCAACTTTCTGCTGGCAAACGCCACTGGTCTTAACCCTTCTGGATGTTCCTGGTAGAGTACGGCACCGAGCCCTTTGAAACTTGCGTCTGTGTGTAAGACATATGGCTTATTGGCATCAACAAATGCCAGTACCGGCGCATTGAGCAGACACTGAATGATACGATGGAATGCGTCTGTGCAGGACTAATCCCATCGATCACTGAATGGTTCTGAGTCCTTAAAATACGTCTTGATCTTGTCTGGGGCTTGCTTCCTACCATGCTGAGTGGGTGCATAGCCCTTTGTCAGTTCCGTGAGGGGCCTAACGATCGCAGAGTAGTTTGCTATAAAGCGGCGATAATACCCACAGAAACCTAAAAAAGACCGCAGTGATTTAAGGTCTGTGGGCTTAGGCCACCTAGCGACTGCCTCTAGCTTTTCAGGGTCAGTGGCAACACCATCAGCGGACACTATGTGACCTACATACTTAACCCTGGGTTGACAAAATTGGCACTTGTCAAGGGAGAGTTTTAGCCCTACCTCTTCCAGCCTATCTAACACTCACAGGAGGCGTTCTTCGTGTTCTTCTAATGAACGTCCAAAGACTATGAGATCATCCAAATAAACGAACACCTGAAGGAGATTCATATCGCTGACAGCTTTCTCCATTAGTCTTTGGAACGTTGCAGGCGCTCCTGTTATGCCTTGGGGCATCCTTTCAAATTGGAAAAATCCAAGGGGACAAATAAAGGCGTTTTTTTCTTTGTCCTCCTCTGCCATGGCGATCTGATAGTAGCCGCTACGTAAATCAAGGACAGAAAACCATTTGCTCCAAGCTAAGCAATCTAACGCATCGTCTATGCGATGAGTCATGTACTGGTCTGGAACTGTACGCCTATTAAGGGTCCTATAGTCAATGCACATTCTAATACGCCCAGTTTTCTTTCTGGCTATCACAATTGGTGATGCATACTGGCTACGTGACTCCTTAATTATACCAGCCTTTAACAACTCTTGTAAGTGCTGACGAACATCGTCGATATCTGCTGGAGCTAAACGTCTTGAACGTTCTCTAAATGGCTTTGTATCAGTCATCCTGATATGGTGTTCCACATCCTTTGCCAGGCCGACATCCCATTCATGCAATGAGAATACATTTGCTCGCTCACATAACTTTTGACGTAGTCGTGTTTTCCATTGCGGTGGTATGGGCGAGTTGCCAAACTGAATGAGTTGAGGGTCTAACTCTGTTGGTACAGTCACAGCCTCGGTTTTGACTTTCAGAGATGGAATGACTGGATCAGCGTGACACAGCTGGCCTACAACAGTTCCAACTGGGATGACGGTGTCTTTCATGGACTCATTCTGGATAAGGACTGTGAGGTGATCATCCATTGCAATACCATGCAAGACCATAGGCTGCAACAGTACTCCGGATGGTAATGGAGCGGTGGGTGATGCCTCAACCATCAACATGTCTTTACCCAGAGGCCTCTTTGCCACCACTTCACAGATGGCGCAGCATTCACCACCAGGAGGTAAGGTAAGTGAGCCTGGACCCATCCACTTTACACATGCAACTTCATCCTCTTCACCCTCAGTGGTTGGTTGGTCTGTGTGAACAATGGAATTCTTTACCTTTATGCCAAGGGTCTGGGCAATGTCCACTCCTGTGGTCTCTCGGCAGAGCATGGACAGTGTCTGGAACAGATTTGCATTTTTGCCAAGGATCACAGGGGTCTTTTCAGGACTTTGTGGACATGGGCAGATAAGAGCAAGGACGGAAAGTGTCTCCTTTGCACCTGTGACCTTCTCTGAAAATTCCATCTCCACTACGACATATCCCAGGTAGGGGTAACTGGTGTCGCTTAAACCCCATATTGCCAACCCTGACACTGGCTGGATTGGGACATCAGGTAAGTGGTGTTTGTACCAGGTCTCAAATATGATGGTGATTTGAGAGCGGCTATAAAGAAGTGCATCGCAGTGCTGGCCATTTATCTTCACTGGAATGATTGAACAGGGACCGATCAATCCTTGAGGAATGCCTCTTTCAAGGGTGGTTACTTCACTTTTCTTTGCTGAGCACACTGTGTGACTACCGCCTGATGCTTGAGAAGATGTATCACCCCATTTAGCTTTCTTTAGAGCGTGTATCAGCTTTTGAATCACTTTGGCTTGATTCTCTGCATTCTGGCATTTGGCTGAGTAATGGCCGTTTTCACCACAGCGATAACAAAAGTTCCCATCTGAGTTGTTAGATGATTGCTTTCTATTATCATTATGGGCTTGTCATGTTCTAACCAATGCTCAAGAGACTCTTCTCCAACTGGAGTTGGCAACGTACCAGAGAACACTCTCAGACGACGGTAACTGCTGTTCTCACCTGATGGTTTCCCCATCTTATCCAACAAATCACCTACCGCACGAATAATAGACTCTGCCGAGCCACCCTCTGCTGGTTCTTCCAACAAACTCTTTAACGGGCTCGGAGGAGCAGGACTTTCCGTAGCAGCAACAATCATCCATTTTTTCGTCTTGCCCTCTGGCAACAGTTCAGGAGGGACTTTGGTGGGGTCCACTGTCTCTTTACACTCACATAGCACTCTGTGACTATCCAGCTTCAGACTAACTGTCCGTCCTCTCACTCGCATTCGGCCTAAGGCTTTGATAGTTCCTAGGGCTTCTTCAATCTGGGCATTCGCAACGACTTCTGGAATCAGTACCATGAGGGAATGGGCCTTATCCAACTCTTCTCTTCTGCACCAGTCTTTGAGCTCTTGAACTAATTCTGCAGTGCTACACTTAGCCTCCATTTTCTTCTAGGTTTTTATCTTAAATAAGCTATTTGACTTATTTTTTCTTGAAGAAGCTAACAAATTCCAGGCTAATTGTTAACGGATATTAACTTAAGTTAACATAGATTTTTAGCTTCTCAGTAAACTATGACTTAATTTCTTTGAGAAACTAACAAAAATGTAATGGCTACTGCTAACGACTATTAGCAACGGATTACAAATGAATTGCATTAATCATCCCGGACGAGCCCCCATTTTATGTAGTGCCCCCTTAGCGTGTCTAGCTAGTAGTGTGGAGTGCGCTCCCCGAATTCCTGTTTATTGAGAAATTAATGCTCTAAATGTAATTCTCTAATTATTACCTACTTGTAACCGTTTACCTAAATAACTGCTTTTAATTGAATGAAAAGTGGCAATACAATGTCTTTATTGCTAAATTAGAGGATAACACTAATTGTAGGAAATTATTTCAAGTGCTCGGTTAATCAAATGTCAACACTATAATTACAGTAATATTCCACCCCTTTTAAATGACTATCAATACTTTTAGTCAATAGGAATCACTTTAAAGGTCACTTATCTAAATCAGAATTATCAAACATTTTAACTTTCAATCAGGATATTGTAAACTTATATATTAGCTTGCATTAAGTATTAAAATCCTCCAATATCATAAACGTAATGTAATACAAAGCTACCACAGAAATACGTTTGAACTATTTACTTTAAGAAAAATAGTATGTACATATATACAGATCAAATATACAACAGTGCATTCAAATGAAACACAATTCAGTTCCCAAAATTTAAACTAAGCCGGCATATATGAATAAATGGCCACTCAATGAAATAAAAGGAATACCCCTGAGACAGTCAGATGAGGATACGTTGCAGGCCTGTAGTGTTGCTTTCGAGTGGGGAGACTAGAAACACAATGGCCGTTTCGCGCCGTGGCGCACAAAACAAAACTCACTGCGGCTGTGGTGCTGATCAGAGCATCGTCATTCACGGCTCTGCAACGCAATGCTTGTGATTGAAGGCGCCGTCTGACAGCTAGCTAGGCAATAGCTGTGGAGATGAGTGCTTCTCCAGGCGATGCACAAAAGGGCAACCGAGCAGGCTACACACCCGCAATGTCCTTCTAACTAAGTCGTGCTGACAAGCCGTCCACTCTTCCTCCTCGTGGAAAACTCTAACCGAGTGCTTCACAACAAAACACTATTGCTCTGAAACTTAGTGAAATGTCCGTAACTCACCCCTAGGGTAGATTACCAGTACATTTACTATCACACACGCATTAATTTAGTGTTTTACCAAGTTATAAACGTGTCTGTCCCCGCGTGGTTCTCACTCGTGTCTCTCTTGTCTCGTTGTTTTTTCACCACCCCCTCCTCCTCATCCGTGACCTCTCACACTCACTCCTGATTGGATCTTTCCTCTGGGTACATGAATTTTAACTAACTTAATTTTTTTTACCCACATAAACATTATTGAAATTTTTTTTAACATTATGAAATGTACATTTTAAATAAAATAAACAAAAATAAAAATAGTGTTTCTTTAGCAAATACCTAAAATTACTATAGGGCTACATGTGCCCAGACTAAGTCTAGCAATAGTCCTCCAGCGGGTTTTCTTAGACCTCTTCCCATTCCCTGGTCTCACATCGCATTGGATTTTGTTACCGGGTTGCCTTCTTCGGCTGGTAATACGGTCATTCTCACTGTCGTGGATCGTTTTTCTAAGGCTGCGCATTTTATACCGCTCCCTAAATGACCATCTGCTCTAGAAACTGCCCAGATTATGGTTAATCACGTGTTCAAGATCCATGGTCTTCCTTCGGACGTAGTGTCTGACAGGGGACCCCAATTTACCTCCCAGTTCTGGAGGGAATTCTGTCGTCAGATAGGGGCTTCCTACAGTCTGTCGTCAGGATTCCATCCGCAGACTAATGGGCAGGCCGAGAGGACCAATCAGATTCTTGGTCGCATGTTGCGTAGTCTTACATCACAGAATCCTGCTTCTTGGTGCGACCAGCTGCTGTGGGCCGAATATGCTCACAATTCCCTTCCGTCGTCCGCTACTGGTTTGTCTCCGTTTGAGAGTTGTCTCGGTTACCAACCCCCTGTTTTTTCGGCGCAAGAGTCTCTGGCCTCGGTTCCGTCCATTGAAGCTTTTATTCAGAGATGTAAGCGAACCTGGAGGAGAGTGAGATCTGCATTATGTCATTCCAGGGCACGTACTTGTCGAGCTGCCAATCGACACCGTGTTAGATCTCCAAGATATGTCTGCGGTCAGAAAGTGTGGCTTTCCACCCGCAATTTGCCCATTCAAGAGGCGTCTCGTAAGCTCATGCCTCGGTTTGTCGGGCCCTTTCCCGTGGTAAAGGTTATCAGTCCAGTCACTGTTAAACTCAAGCTGTCCCGTCAGATGCGTCGTGTTCATCCGGTTTTTCATGTGTCTTGCATTAAGCCTGTCATTCACGCACCCACCCACCCGTCCCTCCCTTCCTCCTCCTCCTATCGACGAGGGGGCCTCTATCTATAGAGTTCGCAAGCTTCTTGACGTCCGTCCCCGGGGGCGTGGCCACCAGTTTTTGGTGGATTGGGAGGGGTACGGTCCTGAGGAGAGGCGGTGGATTCCAGCCCGGGACGTCCTGGATCGCTCGTTGATTGATGACTTCTACCAGTCTCGTCAGGCTCCTCCCTCGGGAGCGCCTGGGGGCGCTCGTTGAGTGAGGGGTACTGTCATGTGTCAGGTTCTTTCTCTTTGCTTCTCACTATCCTTTTCTTCACTCACTCTCCTTCCTGATTGTTTCAGACACACACACACACACACACACACACTTTCTCACTCGCTCGTTAGGCTCATCTTCTCTCTGTCTACCTGCACCGGTTAGTCATCGCAATCAGCGCCTCGCTGCCTTGCGATGACACCTGTTCCCACTTTTGTTTGAGTGCTTACCCTTTATCTAGTGTTTGTTCTTACTGCCTCTTGTTGGATCATTGTTTCATGTCATGCGTTACGACTGCTGCTTTCTTCATGTCTGATTTGGTTTGGAAGTGCTCACCTGGTCTTGTTTGTCTGATACAGCCTTGCGCCTAAGTTTAGTCTGAGCTCTGCATTTGCTGCAAGAGCACCTTCGCGGTCCTCTGTTCCTGACTGTGATTTATTCTCAAGAACTGCCTCCACCTCTACTGGTGTCCCGATCTCTCTCCTCTTCGAGACAGGATCATCTCAGCTGCCTTCTCAGTTTGTTTTACCAGTTCTGTTTGCCTTAACGACAGACTGCCTTGTTTATATTCTCATTAAAGACTGTTGTTATCCTGCCAACCTCTGCTTTTGGATCCATTCTTTATTGACTATGACACATTACTCATAAAGCTGATGAAAATGGACATTGGTTGATGGTGGTACTGAAAATTGATGTTTTTTTATTTATTTTAATTAATATCTATGGTTTTAATAATGCAGCTCAAAACCAAAAGTTAGTTGAAGATATTTCAAAAATAATTTCAGAAACTAAAATGCTGTACCCATCTGATAATTTTTTAGTTGGAGGGGACTGGAACATGGTTCCAGATGAATGGAAAGATAGATTGCCTCCTAGACTAAACAAGGGGCGGCTCAATATTAGTGTTGATTTTTTGAAAGCAGAAAATATTTTGAATGATGTTTGGCGATATTTAAATCCTGAGGCTGAATGTTGTAGTGACAATATTTTAAAGTATACTTCACAATCTACAATCTCTAGAGCCCCATTAACGGAGCATTGCTTTATAGATATTGTTTTAGAACCCAAATCCAAGCAATTTAGAAATAAAGGCTACTGGAATTTCAATGCCTTTCTTTTACATAATGAAGAATTTTGTAATAAAATCAAATAATTAATAAGGACTATAGAGAACAATGATGCTTTTGATAGTAATACAAGTAAATGGGAATTTCTAAAATTTAAAATTAGGGAATTATCTATAAGTTTCTCTAAGAAACTAAATAAAGAAAAAAAGGAGTATGAAAGGAACTTAATTTGTGAAATAAGTCAGTGCTGTAACAAACCAGTTTTAAATAATTATGAAAATGATAGGGTGATGGAACTTCAAAGTAAATTAGATCATCTGTTTTTAGGGAACGCACATGGAGCGCTCATTAGATCACGCACCAAGTGGATTGTGGAAGGTGAAAAGAACTCTTCATATTTTAGTAATTTAGAAAAAAATAGACAACAAAGAAACGCTATCAGTAGTTTAATGATCCAAGAAGAGGAATGCAAAGATGTTAAAAGAATTGAAAAAGAAGTATTTCAGTTCTATTCCAAACTATATTCGTCAGATTTCTCCTCAGATGAGTCAGATCTTTTCTTTGCTAAAATCCAAAACAATATTCCTTGTATTGAGAGCTCGTTTAAAGTTTTATGTGATTTAGATCTTAAGATTGAAGAACTGGATTTAGTGGTGGAGAAGATGCCTTTAAATAAATCCCCAGGGATTTGACGGGCTCTCCAATAATTTGTTTTAATTTTTTTGGGAGGATTTAAGAAATCTGTTATTCAATTCCCTATTAGAATGTATTGGGAAAAAAGAATTGATGGAAAGTATGAAGCAAGGCTTGATTACATTGATCCCCTAAAACTGGCAAAGATAAAAGATTTTTAGACAATTTGAGGCCTATCACTTTGCTTAACACTGATTATAAAAAATGTTCTGGGGCTATTGCTGCTAGGCTTAAAAAAGGTATTTCTTCTATAATTAGCGAAACACAATCAGGGTTTATGGGTGGAAGGTCAATCCATAATAATATTAGGTTGGTACTGGACTTAATTGACTATAGTGATTTGATTAAAGGGAGTGGGTTTCTTATTTGTTTAGATTTTTACAAGGCATTTGATGTAGTTGAGCACCCATTTATTTTGAAAACTTTACAGCATTTTGGTTTTGGAGTAAGATTTATAAATTTAATTGAAATGTTATATAATGGAATAAATAGCTCTGTAGCTCTGGGTCATGGAACCTGCACAAGATTCCCAATTAAAAGGGTGATTCATCAGGGATGTGGTAGTTCACCATTGCTATTTATAATGGTTGCAGAGCTTTTATCCATATTGATTAAGAATAATGGTATTGAAGGTTTAACAGTGTTGGATAGACAAATAATTATAAGTCAGTTTGCTGATGACACAACGCTGTTTCTTAAAAATGAACACCAAATTCCATAGCCTTACATGCTGTAAACCAGTTTTCTAAAGCCTCTGGGTTACATTTGAACCTAAAAAAATGTGAAATGTTAACATTACATGACTTCCCTTTACAGACATTATTTAAAGCTACACTGTGTAACTTTTTTAGTTTATTCTTAGCTAAAAACACTTAGTTCTTTCAAAAATATATGTGCTCATTAATATATATTTACTTCTTTCAAGTAATAAAGTATTCTCGTAAGTTTATAATATGCCATTGAAAATACATACGGGTAAGGGGTTCGAATGGGGGTCGCCATGTTTCCCCTCCATCTTGAAAGTACATTAGCCAAAGAGGGACATACCCGAAAATTCAAGCTTCGCCTTTCGCGTTTTAACACTTGATGGCACCGTGTTGAATGTGAAGAGGGGGATTGCTTGAGACTGCTATATGAAAACCTGAAAGCCTTTTTGAAAGTCTGTTGCTGATGGAGGATCACTCTTATTCTCGAGGATATGTCACAGAGTCGCCAAGAAAGCGAAAAAGAGAATTAAGACGGCAAATCAACACTAATGGACGAGGTCGAACTGGAAGCCATGTTAATCTTGGACTAAATCGGCCACCGTAGGAGTTAAAACAAAATCGGAATTGGGAGG
This sequence comes from Romanogobio albipinnatus, assembly GCA_023566225.1. NCBI lineage: Eukaryota > Metazoa > Chordata > Actinopteri > Cypriniformes > Gobionidae > Romanogobio > Romanogobio albipinnatus. The sequence continues at coordinate 23,064,273 of CM042263.1, read as the reverse complement.
AACAGAAACTAATATTTACTGGATGGTCATATACCTTTTCACCGCTAGATGGGGGAAAATATCACACAGTGTAGCTTTAATATACAAATCAAGAGGGAAGTTAAATATTTGGGGATTATTATTTCTAAAGATAGTGATATAAGGGAGAATAAAAATGTGTTGAATAACATAGATAAATGTAAATTGATACTAAATAGATGGCTACAGAGAGATCTTTCAATCTTTGGAAGGGTTCTTTTGTCGAAAATGGAGAGTTTGTCCAGATTAATATACCCGGCCTTCTCCTTGCCCATATGAACACGAATTATTAAATTAATAAATAAGGTGAATTTCAAATTTATTTGGAGGAATAAATGTCACTACATAAGAAAGGATGATATGATAAAAAATTATGAAGACGGCGGTGTAAATGCGATTGATTTTGACATTATGAATGGGGTTCTGAAATTGAAGTGGTTCAAATCTTTTATTCAAAATAGTAATTCTTTTTGGTTTATTGTCCCCAATGCAATTTTCAGTAAACTGGGGGGAATTCATTTTTTGCTGCGTTGTGATTTTGATTATACCTCGTTACCAGTTAAACTTTCAACCTTTCATCAGCAAGTGCTGCTTTATTGGAAACTATTGTTTAAACATAACTTTACACCTCACAACACTCCAGTTTGGAAAAACAGATATATTAGGTTTGGCAGAAAATCTGTATATTTTGACGAATTGAAATCCAAAGGGATTTGGGTAGTTGCTCATTTCTTAGATGATAATGGAAATCTGTTACTGCATAGAGAATGCGAGAAATTCCAACTGCAGTGTTCAGGGTAATATTTACAATAGAATGATTAGAGCTATTCCTATTGTTGTAAGACTAATGGTTAGAGAAGACATTTTGTACTCCAAAGTCTCCCCAAAACTGAGGCAGCTCTCCTTAGAGGGTTATGATTTTTGTGACAAAAATTGCACAAACAGAGTCATTAGAAGATTACTTTTACATGTTTATTATCCAAACCCTATTAAAAGGGATTACATGCTTAAGGATTTTGATACCTTTGAAATTAAAAAAAATAAGGAAACATTACTTGTCGTTTCCCCTCCTTCCTAAAGCTAAGGAGGTGAACTTCAAAATTTTGAACGAAATGTATCCTACTAATGATTTTTTAAGATTGAAATTTAATTTTGATGTGAATAATTGTGTTTTCTGTGAAACAAATATTGAAAATTTAGAGCATGTGTTCTTTTACTGTGATAGGGTGCAACCTTTTTGGAGAGACATGCAGAAATGGTTAAGGTGTAGGGAGGTTGAACTCCCTTCCCTTACTGTGAAGATAATTAGGTTTGGCTTATGTATGGAAAACAAAGAGTTTGATTTTGTTTGTAATTTTTTTGTTATGTCTCGGAAAGTTTTTCATTCATAAGTGCAGATGGTTTAAATTTAAACCTAACTTTAGCCAGTGGAGAAATGAGCTCAAACTCTTGTGTAAATATTTAAATTTGGTTAAAAATAAGAAAGCCCTCAATTTGATTTCTTTGTTAGATAAGTACAAATTAATTTAAAAAGCCCTTTTTGTTTCATCTTGTTTATTTATTTATTTATTTTTTTGTGTCTATTTGTTTTTAATTTTGGTATGTCAGTTTGTTTTATCATGTTCTTTGGTTGTTACTGACTATGCTCAACCTATGACTGATCATATGGTTTATTCTGTGATTTGACTATGTACCTTGTTTGTTGATCTGTTTATAAGTGGTTGCAATAAAAACAAATTATATTGCAATTAAAAAAAAAATCTGTTTTGCGATGATTTACGACACTGCACATTCTGTTCCACGCATGCGCATATTTGCGAAAGAAAATGGAGCTCAGCGGAAGAAATGAGAAGTTTGCCCTTTACTATGCCGTTTGTCAATATTTGGTTGACGGGTTAGTGGATGCGGCGTTGAAGAAGAAGGTCTCACGAATGGCTGCAAATTTCGTTATAAGAGGTAAGTGAGTGTGGGAATTTGAAATAATATTAGCTAGGGCTTGTTCGTGTTCGGTACCAGATTTCCATACCTAAAGAGTTAACTCGTTAACGTCAGTGCTTAAACAAATACATAAGAAATGCACATCGACACACACACACACACACACACACACACACACACACACACACACACACACACACACACACACACACACACACACACACACATACACACACACACACACACACACACACACACACACACACAAAATACCCTAAAGATGTGGAAAAGTCGATCAAAAGTGTGGCTACATTTCTCCAGGCTCGATGCCAACAGCGCGCGATGCAGTATTTGCAGTAAAATAATTACTCCAAAGACCGGTACCACGACAGATATGATGAAGACCTTGACAGTGCACGGAGTAAACATAAGAGCAGAAAGTTGCTCCGTCTTCGACTGGTAAATGAAGAGATACCTTGTTGATCACGCTGACAGTGTTGCAATATTGCAATAATGACCTACTGTACGTTCAAAAATGTGTTGGTTAGTCAGAAGTTTTTTTCAGTAAGGAAAAGTGATCAAAATCGTGAACTTAATGTGTAATGTTACAAAAGATTTATGTTTCAAATAAATGCTGTTCTTATGAAATTCTTATTCATCAAATAATCATAAAAACATTTATCATAGTTTCCAAAATATTGCAAAATGTTTTCATATTTCTGAATGATGTGATACTGAAGTAATGATTTTGAAAATTCAGCTTTGACATCACAGGAATAAATTACATTACATTTTGAAATATATTCAAATAAGATTTTAAATTATAATACTATTTCACAATGTTACAAGTTTTACTGTATTTTTGATCAAACAAATTCAGCTTTGGTGATCATGAGCTCTTTATAAAAAAAAAAAAAAGTGCACTGGCTAAGGAGCATGAGTCAAACTGAAAAAATAAAACCAAAGTTTTCTGAGGTAATGTGTTATGTAATCTTGTTAAAAATGGATTTCATAAAATTGGTATCGAAATAAGTATCGTTCAGGAACCAGTATTGTATCAATTTTTTGAACAAACAATACCCAGCCCTAATATTAGCATTATTTTAGTTAACACGTGTGAGCATGTCAGTAACGTTCCATCTAGTCAGACATAGTAACCGCCAACATTTTTCGCCACACGTGTTTGCATCCCTGAACAAAGACACATGCACATAAGTGCTGTATTGTAATACCAAACAAAGCAGCAAAATCATTATGTAAAAACATTGTTTGTCTATCACAGAAAGTAAATTATTCTACACTGGCCCCAGTGCACAATTCATGAGGCTGGTTGTGCTGTCTGATGAGCAGAGGCGGGTTGTCCTGGAGGAGTGCCACAACTACCCTGGCACAGGGAACCATGGGGGATTGAGGGCGACCATGGCAAGGGTTGTTGTGGGGTACTACTGGGATAACATAAAGGCAGATGTGGCAGATTGGGTACTTTTTTGGAACTTTCATGGAATTTAACACTATGGCTCTCAGGCAATGAATTGATTTAATGGCTTTGTTTGACTTCAGATAATTATTTGGTCTAAATAATAAATGTATCCATCAGGTCAAAAGCTGTCACAGATGCCAAAAGAACGACCCCATAAAGACTGTGTCTCCTGCCCTTCACCCTATTAAGGTAGAGCATATCCTTGGTGTACCACTTTACACCAAGCAACAAGTTAGGTGATGTGGTAATATTACCTCATTGGTCCACTGAAAAAAAACATGAAAGACCATCAATACATCCTCACGGTGACGGACCTCTTCACGAAGTGGGTTATCGCTGAGCCTTTGAAGTGTGGCTCCAGCACTGAGGTGGCTGAGGCACTTGTGTCAAAGCTCTACACATTTGGTATGGTCCGGAAAATCATCACTGACAGGGGCCATGCATTTGTTAACGAGGTATGTGTCCTTATTACCCTCTCCCTTCACACAGGACATATGACATCACAATTCACGCTGTTTTAATCGGTCATTGGTCATTTCTGAGATCAGTAAATATTGAAAATAACCACGTGTGTCTGAATTATGTACAGCTTAATGCACACATATTTGCGGCGCTGAACATCAAGCATGCCATCACAAGTGCATACCATCCCCAGTCAAACGGCCAAGTAAGTGTGCCATCATGACATCCCGCAAAACAGTAAAGTCAACTTTAGCTAATGTATACTAAAGTGCATGTAGTAATTCCTTTCTATGTTGAAGGATGAGAGAACTAATCAAAATGTAAAGAGGACTCTCAGAAAATATGTTAATCAGCACCATGATGATTGGGACATCCACTAGGGGTGCACCGATCCGACTTTTTCAGTCCTGATACCGATACTGATGCCTGGGCTTTGTGTATCTGTCGATACCCGATACCGATCCGATACTATTGTTGAATTAATAATAAACTGTATATCTTCCACCTTATACCTTCCTTGAAGAGACTAAAGGCACCAGACGTTACTAACTAAACATAACTAAGACAAAATAACAGATGTATGTAAAGTGTTGAATTCTTATTTATTTAAAAAACAATTGTGCATTCAAATCTAAAATAGAATGTAATCAAACTTCTTTAATTAAATAAAATGTAGCAGTGGAAACAAAAAACAGTGTATTGGTCAAACATACAATAGTACTCTGACAGTTACCAACATTTTTTTACACTACAGATAATTGTTTTGGTATATAATTATATCAATATTAAAAAGTAGCATTACAAATGAACAAAAAGTCTAATGTTCTGCCATATGCAATTTAATAAAAATGATCAGCTAGCTAATAACTTTGTTCTGGTTTCACCTCACTCCTGTCTAAATGATTGTAGGCTAGGCATATTTATTTTACTACACATTGTCAACAGAAATAAGTTGAAATACTGTTGATAATTAAAAATAATTCTTACTACCCACTCTTGCTAAATTGGGTAAGCACACTTGTGTTCTCATTTCAGATGCGTTCTGAGTAAATTAATAAACTGATTCATGAGTTCAGTGTTGGACAGATCAGTTGTTCTAACCAGTCGTTAAAATGATTCGGTTCAAATGAGTCATTAGGTCACGAATCGGACATTAGCAGACACGTTGTGTGCGAATCCCGTCTGTTAGAACATTGCGAAAGATGTCAACACAAAGAAAACACTTCATAACTGAATATAGTTTGTCTCCCGCTTATTGAAAGTATGCTTTATGTCAGCTGGTCAGAGAAGAGTCAACATTTTTTGAGCGCAATTCACAACCAGCGATAATTCAAGGAAAAAATTGTCCGCATGTGTCACGTGCAACATGGTTTCGGTCTTCCGACCTTTTGATTTGGATTAATATGTGAAATATGAGAGAGAGCTAACACTGATTATTTTGAAGACCCAGAGAGTGTGCGTGGGGGAGGAGCTCTCTGATCGTTCTCTCTGTCACTATTCTACATCACTCGTAAATCACAATAACTCATCAAATTAGGCTTTGGCGGCCGTCAAAAAATGTTCAATGCAGGAAAGACCCTGACTTTGCAGTAATACCACCTCCCCTCAAAACATTTAAGTTACTTTGCAGACATTGCAAACAGCTGACGAACTAGTTGGCGTGGCAAGCGTGAAATATCTCCTCCACACAGCCGACTCTCTGGCTCGCTCCATGTTGCTTCTAGCATGCGACACACGTGAAGCTGACGATGAAAAAAAAACACCTGGATCGGCTTGTGGATCTGGGCTGCATTTCCCGAAACCTTCTTAACACTACGTCGTTCTTAAGTTATACCTTAAGGTGTACCTTAACGTTAATACGTGTTTCCCGAAACTATCTTAGTTAAGAATACCTTCTGTAAGTATTACTTTCGTAAGGTTGGTCTGGACCACTCTTAGCTATACCTTATCACTATTGACAGTTCATTCCACTAGTGGCCACCACTGTGCAAAAAGCGTCTTTACATGTCCGTCTATACGAATATAATTCTGAAGTTGTAATATACACCCAATGTTCAATCAGGCTTTTTTTTTTTTTAATGAAAGGATTACAATTGTCATTACACTAATGGTTTTTAGATTTTTAATTATATTATCCAAAGGTACATCAGCTGGCAAACCATTAGACAGGAAAAGCTTAGGAGCCTATTTAAAGGGAATGATTGTGGAGGGGAGTTTGGTCAAACTATGGCAGCGAGACAGCGAATAGTTGTGCTAAATCAAAGACGGCGCCGTCCGCGGAGCCATTTAGTGTATGTGCACTATTTCATACGTGAAAACTTTAGTCCCCTGGCTACCATGTCAGAAGCCACTATTCAAAATAAATTTCGCCTGCCACGACAGCAAATTGAGCAGCTTTTAGATCTTGTTGGTCCAACTTTGTCGTGACAAACTGGACGGAGCTACCCTCTCAGCCCTGAAATCCAGATGCTGGCGGCTCTCCGTTTTTATGCCGTGGGGAGTTTTCTGGAGGTGGATGGGGATGGATATGGGCTGAGTAACACCTCGGGGTGGCGGTGCGTTCATTCAGTAACAGAAATTAGTTATTTACACAATAATGTAATGCAGCTGCTGGGCAATCATCCCTGATTGTGGAGTAAATTAACACACTATGGAAAATATATTGTAATAATATAAATGACTCTTTCAAATACTGCCAGTTAGTGTAGCGGGTTGACGCATGATGCGGTTGAGCATGAAATTGCTGGTTCGCGTACTCATGTCAGAATTATATAAAATTTAGTTTGCAAGTTCAACTATTTCTGAAGTGCTTCTTTTATAAAAAAAAAAAAAAAAAAAAAATCGCATAAAGCAGTGAAACAGCCACTTATAGAGTAAATAATCGATTCTTGAGCTATCGATATAAGCCACTTCAGCACCGCCGCCACGGACAGCACCTGCTAACGTCGCACTTAAGAAGGTTTACCTTAAGTAACCTCCTAAGGTATAGTTCGAGGAACACACCTAGAAATGGTGTACCTTTAGTTAAGTTATACCTTTAGAGTCTTCGTAGCGCGCTAAGAGACAACGTTATCGGGAAATGCAGCCCTGTTCATTTTTCCGATCCCGATCTAGCTATTTTGTCAGTATATCCGATATCCGATCCTAATATCGGATCGGTGCACCCCTAACATCCACCTGCACGCCATAGTTTATGGAATAAACACTGCAAAACAGGTTATTATTCAAAATGACTAGCTAATGTATATTGCATACATGTTTTAAGAGTTTTATTTTGTGATTTGATGAAAAACATTTTGTTTCGATTTAGAGGTCCACCAAGTACAGCCCGTACTTTTTAATGTACAATAGGCACCCCCGTCTACCACAGGCATTAAATGTCTGTGAGACAGACGCAGCCTTTGAATTGGCAGACCCAGAGGAGGAGCTGGAGCTAAAACTAGCTGGAATAAAGGCCCTCAATGAAACAGTTTGTTGTGTGGATGGCTTGTTCAATTTGAATAAGAATGTTCGCATAGTAATATATTATTATCTTTAAGGTACGGGAAAACATTGAAAAGGCACAGGGGAAACAAAAAAAGGCTTTTGAGGCAAAGAAAAGGAAAGGGGTTCGCCTGTGCTCACTTAAGGCAGGGGACGAGGTCCTAATTGGGGAGCCCAAAAAGAAGGTGAAGAAGGGAAATTGTTTGCAGGATCTCCACCAAGGGCCATTCTCCCTCACATCCCTGACAGAGAAGGGTGTGGCTATGTTAGGGAAAATACAGAAAGTTAATGTTGCGCAGGCTCAGCTAAGGCCCTACTTTCGGCCACAAGGTATTGTAATAATCCTATTTGGTGACAGCAAATATAAACATGACACTTGACAATGACGATTAGTATTTACTTTCCTGTTGTGTAGATCATAGCCATGAATCTGAGGGCAGCCAAAACGATGCAGAAGACATTGGACTGGTGGACCACCAGTATAGGTCCGCCAATAAAGGTCCACTGTGGTCCAAGAGGTTGTGTCCTCAGCAAGAACAAGTGGTGAGTGCCAAACTAAACGGGATAGTTCACATGCACAGCTTGTTGGTGTGCTTTAAATAATAAATGCATGATTGCTCATTCCTAACAGGGATATTTTTTATTTCTAGCTGACCTATGTGCTGGACAGAACACGTCCAGCAAAAGAAATTGTTGTTCAGACTTTTGGAGTCTGGGGCTAGATTAACAGGTGGAGAGCAATGTAAGTAGATATTGCTGTAAAGAGTTTGGATGGTTCTAATGCTTTTATTGTAATTATGCAAAACATTCTGTGCTTTCAGATTGGGAATGCGTGCTTCAGGCTGGTAGAGGAGGCAGCCAGGAGACATGTATGTATTTGTATTTAACTTGATGACTTGCACATAAATTTGTGCAAAAGTGAGTACACCTGTCACATTTTTCCCAAATACTTTGTCTTTTCATGGGACAGCACTATAGAAATGAAACTACTCACTTTTGTGAGATATATGTATATGAAATGCAGACATACAATTTTATTCAGGGCATGGATGTCCACATTGCTGACCTATTTGAAGTCCCAAAATGGAAACTAAGGGAACCTAATTTGCCGGTAAGTTGCATAATGTGTTGATAAGTCCAGCAGATACACCTCTTTAAGTGAAGATATGTCCAAGGAGATCTGAACATAGTTTTTTTTTTTCATAGGACAATGTGGAATCTAAATACATCATCATTTTGCCAGCATGGTCTAGGGGGTCACAAACAGCAAGCCACTACATGCTTTGTGTACAGTTACATTATTTTTTTGTTTTTCCTCTATTTTTAAACCAGTTGGTGCCCCTATAGCTGACATTAATAGGGTGTGTTCTTCACAGGTGTTATTAGTTGCTAAGAAGGAGGCTATTTTTCTGGACTCATTATGTCCAAATGGGTTTGGAGATGAGAAATAGCGAACCATGTTTAGGTTTGAAACGCATAAGCAGAGGACATTAGCAAGGTTTGACCTGTGACCGATTAAGGCTAACACAGAGAACAGAAAGTGCATGTAGTTACATGCTACTATGGGAATTAAAGTTAATACATGATAGGGGGCGTTTTCTGCAATTCATTTTTTTTTCATTTTTTTTTTTTCATCCAGTTAAGCCTGAACAGCACTCCGAAAATATTCAATTTGATGACACTGTGTAACAGCCTTAACAAATACAGATCAAGCTGAGTGAAATGGACTGATATCCTGTTCAGGCAAAGCCTTGTTCTCTGGCTTTAGGTTTGAGTAAAAGCCTTGTTCTCTGGCTTCAGGTTTGAGTAAAAGCCTTGTTCTCTGGCTTCAGGTTTGAGTAAAAGCCTTGTTCTCTGGCTTTAGGTTTGAGTAAAAGCCTTGTTCTCTGGTTTCAGGTTTGAGTAAAAGCCTTGTTCTCTGGCTTTAGGATTGAGGAAAAACCTTGTTCTCTGGCTTCAGGTTTGAGTAAAAGCCTTGTTCTCTGGCTTTAGGATTGAAAAACCTTGTTTTATGGATTTAGTTTTGCATCATTTTTTTTCCAGACACCTTGCAGGAGCAGTGGCTAATGGACCGTGGGTGGAGAAGACGGGCAAAGATTTTGATGTAACTTTGCTTACTATTTAATTTTGCCATTTAATTTTGCTCAGCGGACACTATATATGGTTGTCAACATCACATCTGAGTAACTGTATATTACTTTTCAGCCATTTCCAGTTCAGTCAGATGGACAGAGCTGTGGGATATTCATGCTTATGGTAAACTTACACAATTTCGACTTGTTTTTCCTGTTTGTCTTAAATCTCCGTAATCATTATTTTTCTCTTTAACAGTTTGCCCTCTGCGTCTGTACTGGAGCCATGTTTCACTTTTTGGATGTAAGTTGTAATGTATCCAAGAATGTTAAAAAAAACAAATAATGCAAGACTCCAATATTACATGTGTATTACAGACTGACATACCATCTATTCGGAAGTGGTGGTGTCTCCAGATTCTGGAGAAATTCTCAATCGCAAGGTAGGACACATTTCAAGCAGTAAAACATTGCTCTGCTTTACAATTATGCTACATTAAAAGTACCATACTTTTGAATAGGCATGGTCAGAACTTCGGGCAGCGCTTTGCCTTCTGGACAGAGGAGGCAGAACAGCTGATGGCAGGCACCCTACCACCTATTTATAGGATTTATCGACCCCAAATAGTCACAGTATGGCCAATCTAACCCCACTCTAAAAAAAAAAAGGTTCTACATGGCACCAAAAATGGTTCTTGGCTCGTAATCATAGAGGAACCTTTTTAAGTGCTATATAGCACCAATTTTGGTGCTTCAGTGGTTCTTCACCGGTTCTTTGACTAAGGTGCTATATAGCATCGCTAACTAAGGTGCTATATAGCACCGCTACCATATACAGAACATGTTAAGATATGGTGCTATATAGCACCAAAAGTGGTTCCCCTATGATTACGACGAAGAACCATTTTTGGTGCCATATAGAACCTTTTTTTTTTAGAGTTCAGACAACCATTTTCACGTATGCATTCTATATAGCTAGGTCTCAAAAAATTTGAATATTGTGGAAAAGTGTGTGAATTACTGAATTAAATGTAAAACTTGAAACTGATACATTATATAGATTTATACAACATGTTATATCATGTGATATATTCAAAAATAGAAGATCGTAACAAACAGTTCAAGTCAAGTGGGTCAAATATACACCAATAATAGAGTAAGGAGTTAATCGCAGTAAGATGTTTACATGTCTGGAGCAAACCTCTTCACTGTCCAGTTTTAATTTACGTACGTTAAATAACAAACGGGTTCTTATGGACGTAATTTTTAATCTGTGCTGTGATGAAGACAGAAATATTATTTTGGTGCCTGTAACAGTTTTATACACTGCTGTCACGTTATCTGAGCTGTTTCTGGATGAAGGCAGACTGCTGACGTAGTAATCAAAATTAACACAGAGAAATATTTTGCATAGTGTCTAATGAATCTATATAATGTATGAGATTCACGTTTTACATTTGAATTATTGAAATTGACAAACTTCCACAATATTCTAATTTTGTGAGACCTACCTGTATTTACTTTGTGCATGTTATGGTTTGTATGAGTTATCAGATGCTTTTGTCCAAAGTGGCTTACAAATAAAAACAGTACAAAGGTTCGCAATTAATAGCCTAATGAAAATACAATAATCTACACATCATAACTCATAATAACTATTTATTTTATGCTGAAAAGATGTCTTTAGGCCCCTTTTGAAAGACCCAAAACATCTTATGTTGTAGTGTAGTCTTAATTTATGGTATTTTACTTTATCATAGGAGGAACAGGTAGAAGTGGAGGAGCTGCCCCTCACATTGAAACATATGTACCAGGCAGAATACATTGTGAGGAACAGTGTTGGGCTTTTCACTGGCCAGGTGCAAGAACCGAGATACATGTTGGTGGATCATGATGACCAAATGAAAGCATGGAGGGTGCTGGAGTCGATGAAGTGCGATGCCATGGAGCCTTTCACGTTCATTTGTGAAAACATCCAGGACATGGAAACCTTCATGATTATTTGCAAAGACACCCTCAACCTGAGAGTAAATGCTGGAGTTGTCGTGCACAATGAGATATATATATATATATATATATATATATATATATATATATATATATATATATATATATATATATATATATATATATATATATATAAAACTTCTGTGTGTGTAAATAAATAACTTCTTTGTGCACACATGCTTCTTTCAAGTAATTTCCATTGTCAGTTTGAAATACTCTATAACGTTTCCCCACACTTGTTTGTAGTTATTTTTTCATGTAAGTGCAGATAGTCTTGGCAGAAATGCATATTATGTTCCTTCTGTAAACAACATTGAAGGGATTATTTTCCTCATTTAGATTATATAGATATATATTATATAGACCCATACTAATAAAAATTAAAATTACTCAACTTAAAGGTTAACTATTAGCAGCTTTTAATTAAAAAAACGACACAAACCAAAACACGGTAAGTTAAGCCTAATACCAGCAATGAATCGCAAAGTATGGAGGAAACTGATCATGTATGTTCATGTAACGACTCACAACTCCTTTATTATTTTGGATTGGCAACCACGTAAACATAGTGTAAGCTACATTTAAAAGCATCAACATAGACCCGCTGTTAAATGTTAAACACAATGCAACTGACGTTACACAAATATGACGAAAGTTGTGCCGCCTTGCCGTCAAGTGTTTCATTAGTAGGTGTAGGTACCGATAGTGTAGGAAAACCGTGACGTTTTCTATTACGTAATTACGCGCATGCGTGAAACGGATCGTGCAGGTGACGTTGCATTTATATTGCCAGTAAGTCATGGAATTACAAATATATTATGAATTTTGTACGTATCTAGAACGTCCTTTAATAACGTTAGGAGATCGTTCTGGCGACGTTGTGTGTTGGTAATTTGATGGTAATGATATTACAGGCATGCAACGTTGTAGTTACGTTGTCAATGAGTCTTTGAGAAAATTACCAAAATATTACGTGTGGAGTACGTATCTGGAACGTTGTTGGTAATCTTGTAACGTCCGGAGATCATACTGACAACGTTGTGAGAAGGTCATTTTATGGTAAGGAAATTACAGACATACGACGTTGAGACAACGTTGTCAGTTGGTAAGTCATGAAATGACCAAAAAGTACGAATAAATTACGTAACTGTTACGTCGTGTGTTAGCTGGGGATGGGACAATGAATAAATAACTCAGCTCCTAACAACTTACTTGGCTAACAACAAAACAACACAAAATATAATATATCGTTGTTATGGTTAATACATTTTAATTGATAAAACTGTTGATAAAAATCGTTTTACTTTTAGCACCTTTACTTTCACTTTTATTGGTTTCCCGCGTTCAGACCATAGACAGTAAAAGGTTCAACCAGGCCCATAGGCCATTTCCTTATCCGTCTTTTTCCATAATTAAAGTCCCTGCGCGCGATCTCGTGCAGACGTTTTTTTTTTTTTTTTACAGTTTATGATTTTTTTACGGTCTATGCTCCTCTCCCTGCGCAGACGCCGCGTCTCTAATTTTGAAGTATTTCCCACAGACTGTCTCACAGCTCAGAGGTTCTTCGGACACGTTCCTGCAAAACTGCCAAACGCAGGTAGTTAATATTTTTTTCACATCAATATTTTGGTTTCTCGACAGATAGTGAGTTTGTACTAATCTTTTGTATGTATTGATGTTATTTGCTGTGAAGCAGAATAGCAGGAAAAGCCTGTGACATGCAAATTTCAAGTATTAACGTTATGGTTTGAAATTTGCGCGTGTAAATAAAACTATGATTACACAAAGTTATGATTACAAGTTTCATTTTATTCAAAATATATGCGCTTTTAAAACAAAATGATGGCGAGAATCAAGGTGTGTGTGTGTGTGTGCGTGCGTGTGTGTGTGTGTATGTATGTATGTATACATACTAGCAAATTAGAGACAGATACATTGCTTTGAATGATAAAACCTATGTATGGCCATTTTACACACATAGGCCTATTGCGTAAAGTAAAATGGTATATCAATTATTTCCGTTATATCTTTCATAACAGTTGAGAATCCTCTTTAAACAAAGTTTGGTAAAAAAAAAAATCCTTAATTGATTTAATGAAAAAAAGAAAGAAAAAAGAATCCCATTGTTTTTGTCTATACGTCATTTCATGTAATTTTATGTGTTGTATATGTATATGTGAGTATATATGTATATATATATATATATATATATATATATATATATATATATATATATATATATATATATATATATATATATATTATACAATATCTGTCAATATCTCAATACTATAGCCATCATTTAAAATAATTTATCTATTGTTTTATTATTTAAATGCAAACTAAATTTTAAACATAAACAATGGTAATGTGAAAACAATTTCACATTTAACCCTCAGGTAATCTTCATGATGTCAAAGCCAGGAGAGGAGGAGGTCTCTGAAACAAAAGAAATATCTCCTGTCTTGTTCCTGGAAACCAGTGGACATTCAATGCGCTTCTATGTGAGACCTGGTCCCACTAAAATGCAGCTTTACCCTCTGATATCAAACGGAGGAGGCATTTTGTGTCGGAATCAAGAGCCCGGTGCCATTTTGCTGGTCGATCCAGGTGACGTGACTAGTGCGATGGTGTGTACTGGACAAACGTATATCTCTACGAAATTCATTAGAGATTGTGCAGAGCAGAACCAGCAGTTGGATCTGGATGACTATGTGATTAGTGTCGGGCCATCTGTCCAGACAAGGATGGCTGCCCGTCATCAGGGCAATGGGCGGCTGGGTTACTCGCCTGAAGATGACGCAGCTATTTTGAAGTTCTTGGAAAAACGGCAGCATGAAGCCAAAGGCAACCTGGTTTGGAAAGAAATGGAGAAATGTCGTGTGACTGACCACAGCTGGCAGTCCATGAAGGATCGGTTTCTAAAGCACCTTCAGCATAAGCTCACAGAGAAAAGCCCGACAAAGAGTCCCTCCACAGCCTCTAAAAGAAAAGCTCTTTCCTTTACTCAGTGCCTCTTCTCTAAGAAGAAAGTCACTCAGACCTCAGAACCCGAGACTGATACCTTACAAAAATCTGTTGCTGCGTCGGATTCATCTGAAACGCAAACCGCCAGAGAAAACAGCATGTGTCCGACTGTTAGGACCAACCCTCCACCTTCTCCTGAGAGAGCCAGTTCTCCTCCAGATGTGCCAGAGGCGGCAAGCGAGCCTCCACACGCCCCAAGCCATGACAGTCAGGACGAGTCTTGTGTCCCGGTCCAAGAACAAGAAACGCCAGGGCCTGAAATGTCCAAAAGTCCTACATTAGATGAAGATTGTGATGGACGAGACATTCCAGATGGTAACATGTTCATTTCATTACATGGTTTTATTTAACGTATTGTTCCTCGACAAGCTTTGTCCATAAACCTCCTTCATTTTACTTTACTTTAGGATCAAATGAACATTCATTTCTCAACAAAACAAAACAAATATCCTGCAAACCTTCCACAGCTGCTGATTCTAAAAAACTTGGGATTCTTGAAAAAGCTGCAAGAGAATTTGAGGACTCAGATGTGGTAAGATTGAACAACATCAACCCAGACTAGATAAAGCTGTTAGGTCAATTACATGAAGTTATGAATTAATTATTTTAATGTAGGTAGTTTGGCATAGTACCTGTATTTTATTTTACTATATATATATATATATAATGTGTATATATGTATGTATATATATATATATATATATATATATATATATATATATATATATATATATATATATATATATATATATATATACATATATACATATATACATATATACATATATACATACATATATATATATATACATATATACACATACATATATATATATATATACATATATACACATACATATATATATATACATATATACACATACATATATATATATATATATATATACACATACATATATATATATATATATATATATATATATACACATACATATATATATATATATATACACATACATATATATATATATATATATACACATACATATATATATATATATACACATACATATATATATATATATATACACATACATATATATATATATATATACACATACATATATATATATATATATACACATACAGACGTGCTCAAATTTGTTGGTACCCTTACAGCTCATTGAAATAATGCTTCATTCCTCCTGAAAAGTGATGAAATTAAAAGCTCTTTTATCATGTATACTTGCATGCCTTTGGTATGTCATAAAATAAAGCAAAGAAGCTGTGAAAACAGATTAATTATTGCTTATTCTACAAAGATATTCTAAAATGGCCTGGACACATTTGTTGGTACCCCTTAGAAAAGATAATAAAGAATTGGATTATAGTGATATTTTAAACTAATTAGTTTCTTTAATTAGTATCGCACATGTCTCCAATCTTGTAATCAGTCATTCATCCTAAATTCATCTCCAAGCAGCTTGATGTTCCTGTGACAACAGTTGCAAATATTATTAAGAAGTTTAAGGTCCATGGAACTGTAGCCAACCTCCCTGGGCGCGGCCGCAAGAGGAAAATCAACCCCAGATTGAACAGAAGGATAGTGCGAATGGTAGAAAAAGAACCAAGGATAACTGCCAAAGAGATACAAGCTGAACTCCAAGGTGAAGGTACGTCCGTTTCTGATCGCACCATCCATTGCTTTTTGATCGAAAGTGGGCTCCATGGAAGAAGACCCAGGAGGACTCCACTTTTGACAGAAAAACATAAAAAAGCCAGACTGGAATTTGCTAAAATGCATATTGACAAGCCACAATCCTTCTGGGAGAATGTCCTTTGGACAGATGAGTCAAAACTGGAGCTTTTTGGCAAGTCACATCAGCTCTATGTTCACAGACGAAAAAATGAAGCTTTCAAAGAAAAAACACCATACCTACAGTGAAACATGGAGGAGGCTCGGTTATGTTTTGGGGCTGCTTCGCTGCGCCTGGCACAGGGTGCCTTGAATCTGTGCAGGGCACAATGAAATCTCAAGACTATCAAGGCATTCTGGAGCGAAACGTACTGCCCAGTGTCAGAAAGCTGTGTCTCAGTCGCAGGTCATGTGTCCTCCAACAAGATAATGACCCAAAACACACAGCTAAAAGCACCCAAGAATGGATAAGAACAAAACATTGGACTATTCTGAAGTGGCCTTCTATGAGTCCTGATCTGAATCCTATCGAACATCTGTGGAAAGAACTGAAACTTGCAGTCTGGAGAAGGCACCCATCCAACCTGAGACAGCTGGAGCAGTTTGCTCCGGAAGAGTGGGCCAAACTACCTGTTAACAGGTGCAGAAGTCTCATTGAGAGCTACAGAAAACGTTTGATTGCAGTGATTGCCTCTAAAGGTTGTGCAACAAAATATTAGGTTAGCGGTCCCATCATTTTTGTCCATGCCATTTTCATTTGTTTTATTATTTACAATATTATGTTGAATAAAAAATCAAAAGCAAAGTCTGATTTCTATTAAATATGGAATAAACAATGGTGGATGCCAATTACTTTTGTCAGTTTCAAGTTACTTCAGAGAAAATTGTGCATTCTTCGTTTTTTGTGGAGGGGTACCAACAAATTTGAGCACGTCTGTGTATATATATATATATATATATATATATATATATATATATATATATATATAAAAAATACAGTCGTAAAAGTGATGTCCTACGGGACAAAATAATAATATTGGAATAAGAGGTGAAAATGTTAATTTCCCAGGCCAGAAATTACTTTTGTTATATATATATATATCATGTGGTACAACCAACATGCAGGGAAAAATTAATAATAAAAGAGGTAATTATGTAATGTAATATAGTTTAGCTCCAACCCTAATCAAACACACCTGAAACTAATTAAGCTCTTCAGGATTACTAGAAAGCTACAGGCAGGTGAGTTTGATCAAGGTTGGAGCTAAACTCTGTAGGACAGTGGGCCTGAACTGTCGAGGACCAGGGTTGTGAACCCCTGATATAAAGGACCCCTGCAGACCCCATATGAATATTGGTCAATATGTTTCTGAAAATATCTGAGAATTTGAGCTTTTCATGAGGCAAAGTTAGTTGAAGCTGTAAAATGGCATGTGGTACAACCTCCCTCAAAAAGTTATTTATCCCTCAAGATATTGATGAAATAATTCCCGCTATTTGTAGGAAGTTATATTTTTAAAACTGTACACTCACGTGTATTTAAGGTCTAAGAAAATAACATTTTTATCTGGAAAATGTATGCACATGATATGAAACTGAATCTTTTCTTGAAAATGGTATGAAAGTTTTAAAAAAAACCATATGAAACCAATATTGAATCGGTTTTAACAATTTCTTAGATCTTTACATGTTTTTAACTAGATTTCCATTTCTTTATTATACACGCTCTTATGTGGACTCATTTGTTTTTTTTACTTGTTTGAAATACATTTGTAAAAGGATAGTTTTTCAGCTAAGAAAACCTTAGTGGACAAATCTGTAAAATGCACTTTAATGTATTTCCACAGATAGATGAAAGTGAAGAAGGCGAAGATCCATGTGAAGCACCGATCGCCGAGCCCTCAGACGCACATAAAAGTTTAGCATCACCTGCAACATTTGCCAGGGAACCAGACAGCCAAGCTGAGCTGCATGAGGAAGCCCAACAGGATTCACCAGCACCTGAGGAAGAGCGTCCAGAGCCCAGTTCCACAGCATCCAATGGCCACATATTCATGTTTGACTCTGAGTCACGGGAACAAAACCACAGCCAGACCAGAGGAGCTCCAGAGGAAACTCTCCCCGGGCTCTTGGTAGACGTCAAGGAACACGTCAAGACCTTGATAAGAGAGACTAAGAAAGACCTGGTTGAGGTGACCAAGGCGCTGTTGAAAGCCAATGGTGACCTTACAGGTGCTCGGGTGTATCTGCTAGTTGGTTACGAGCACGAGATTCACGGGCCTCTCTGGAATCATCTGGATGATGAGATCCTCTTATTGGCTGATCCATATGAACTTGAGCAGCTTCAATCAAAATTTGGAGAGGAGGAAGTGACCAGGAGAAGAGCCTTCCTCACGGCTGGCAAAAACTGAGAGGATTTGTTGCTGTTTGGTTTAACCCAGCAGCTCAAATTGTTACGATATCATTAAGTTTTGTATTCTCAGTTTGGTACAATTTCAGTTTATGTTGAAAAGTTCACATAAGAATTTGCTAATAATTACATTGTTAAACATAAATTAAAGTATTTTTCTAACTGATTGTGTATCATTGTGAAAATGCAATATTATCTAACCTGCATATACATGCATTTATACTTATACTTATGTTTATTTAATTATAATCACTACATAGCAAATCTAAACCTAAAATTTTGTGGCAAACAAAAAAAGGTTCTATATGGCACCAAAAAAGGTTCTTGGCTCGTAATCATAGGGGAACCTTTTTTAGTGCTATATAGCACCAATTTTGGTGCTTCAGTGGTTCTTCAGCGGTTCTTCAGAGGTTCTTCACCGGTTCTTTGACTAAGGTGCTATATAGCACCTCTGAAGAACCGCTGAAGAACCACTGAAGCACCAAAATTGGTGCTATATAGCACTAAAAAAGATTCCCCTATGATTACGAGCCAAGAACCTTTTTTGGTGCCATATAGAACCTTTTTTTTTTTTTAGAGTGTACATGCCTTATGCCCATATATGCCTTAAAGTCATAATTCTCCATAATGTTTTATTGTGTATTGTAAAACTTTGTTAAAAGTTTCAGTGTAATGAGTGGCATGGTTACTTTTCTCAGCCGGCTCACGGTGGATCAATCACAGTCCCTTGTGATTACTGGGATTTACATCAATGGCACAGTGTGAAACAAATTTTCATGTATGTCAGATACAGACGAATAGTAGATTTAACCCGACTTTTTTCTTGAGCGCACAAATGTTTCCAGATCAGAAATACTTTTGAGGATTAGGCTTTTTAGCCGTCGTGTCCCCTGCAGGAATTTAACAACAAAATTTGCCGTCCAGTGGTCTTTATGGGAATTTGTATTATTCGCTTAATACGTATGTCTACGTATTTTGTCCTAAAACGCGCTCTATAGCAGTGAATCGTATGTGGTAAAGGAATTGGACGGCAAATGCACGTGCTAATAATTGTTTCACATAAGACACACCGTTAAATTCCTGCAGGGGGCTGTACATGGCTCATAGGGCTGCTTCTCACATTTATTATATCGTATTAAAATCTCAGGACGTATTTTGTGTTATATGAAGATTTTGTATACTAAATTCTATCGTTTTAATCCGTTGATTTCAAAGAGCGACACTAAATACAAATCTGCCAGCGCATCAATCGCCTCTGATTGGTCCATCCAGAACTGCGCTGAGAAAAGTTACAAAGATCACGTGCCAACACCGTCTTCGAAATAATTACCGTATTTAAATTATTTAAAAACATTAGTATACGCTGAGTTGAAAACATACTTAGAAAAAAGTATATCCGTATATATAAGTATATAAGTTTATATAAGTATAAATATATCCGTATCTGACCAATGAGAGACAACGTTTGGGTCACAAGCCCCGCCCATTTTATCATTCGCTTTTTCTGATTGCCATCCATTCTATGGTTAAAGGTAGCGACTGTAGACACATTTAAAGCGAAGAGTATAATAACAAGATCTGCTGATCACAAATAAACACAACACACCAAGTCAGTGAGTACTGCAGGAGAAATTAAAGAAACGAAAAGCGGTAATGTCGCTTTATTTGTGTATGTTATATTTTACGTGTTATCATAGCAGTTCTGGCTGTCATATTTCAACACACGGAGGCTGAAACACAAAGTATTGTTTTTGTTGCACATATGTTGGGCATTTTAGACCCCCGATATTCCTTAAATTATATATATGTTGGTTATAAACATACATGATGTTGTTCATGTCCTAAAGCCGTTATGTTAGCAAGAAAATGGCTAAAGTGTTTGTTTATATTTTGCAAATGTTTATGTATGTTTGCTAAAACGACAGCATGTAAACACTGAACCTGCAGGTTATTTTGAGGGTTTGGTTGTTGTCTATTGTAAGGCTATTGTCAAAATAATTTCTAGTCTACACTGCATTGTTTTATCTGTGTTGTTATTACACTACAAAAAGACTAACCTTAACTCTGATTCCGCTAAAATGTAAACAATCATCTAACAAAAACGTAGGCCTACCATACATATTTTTTGACTTCGATGTTTTGATTTGGACATATACTACTACGGTAGTATCATGTAAATATCATGTAGCATAAGCATGTAGCATCTTATCTGATAAGTCACTAACATGGTACTTTTGCTGTACTGTAGTACAGTCTCTATTTTTGTGTCTAACATGTAAGGTAGAACTTCACAGTTTTACATTATATGTATGTATATTATATGCATTATATGTTTTATATATGTATGCATGTTAAATGATATAAAACAAGGTTTTTTTTTTACAGTAATTGGTCTGT
Organism: Romanogobio albipinnatus; assembly: GCA_023566225.1. NCBI lineage: Eukaryota > Metazoa > Chordata > Actinopteri > Cypriniformes > Gobionidae > Romanogobio > Romanogobio albipinnatus. The sequence goes on along the minus strand of CM042263.1, from coordinate 23,043,322 downwards.
GTTTTTTTGTCAGATCAGTGATCTGTCTAGTGACAGTATGAGCTCAAAGGGTGGCACTGCCCTGTCCCGACGCAACTATCGCCTGGCATCTGACACAGACAAACCCAAAGTCACAGGTATTCTATTTCCCTCTAAAAAAACCCCACACATTTTACAGCAGGTAACCCCCTTGTAAAAGCAGTTAAACAAAAAGATGTTCTTCATGTAGATATCATGATTATGTATATATTTTCAGGTATTGTCAATGAGAAGTTATTGAGCGACTATCTGCACCATGTGTTTCCTGCCTCCAGTAAGCAGGGCCCAGCATCAGCTGTGTACAGGTTAGTTGATTGCCAAAGATTTTTGGGGCTTTTGCCTTGAACTATAGTTGAACTATATATAATTTGTATTTAATTAATTAAAATGTATATGTATATATGTATATACAGAGTTGGGATGGTTACTTAAAAAGTGTATTCCGTTACTGTTACAAATTACTTCATAAAAAAGTATTCAGGAACATAATCCAAGCACCAAAGTATGAAAGTAATGTAATCTGATTAATTTTGGATTCCTTCAAGGTCACGAATGTAAATAAAGTCAAGTAAAAGCCAATATTTAGGAGAATGCACCAGTAGGTGGCTCATACAAGTCATGATTGGCAACCGCACTAATTCTTCACAAAGGTGTTCTATCTGGTTGAGGTCAGAACTCTGTGCAGGCCAGTCAAGTTCCTCCACACCAAACTCGCACATCCATGTCTTTATGGACCTTGCATTGTGCACTGGTGTGCAGTCATGATGGAACAGGAAGGGGCCATCCCCAAACTGTTCCCAAAATGTTGGGAGCATGAAATTGTCCATAAATCTTGACCTTATGCTGAAGCATTAAGAATTCCTTTCACTGGAACTTAAGGGTCCAAGCCCAACCCCTGAAAAACAACCCCACACCATAATCCCCCATCCACCAAACTTTACACTTGGCACAATACAGTCAGGCAAGTACCATTCTCCTGGTAACCGCCAAACCCAGACTCGTCCATCGAATTAGCAGACGAGTCATGACTGGCGTGATTCGTCACTCCAGAGTCTCCACTGCTCTAGAGTCCAGTGGCCGCATGTTTTACACCACTGCATCCAACGCTTTGCATTGCACTTGGTGATGTAAGGCTTGGATGCGGTTGCTCGGCCTTGGAAACCCATTCCATGAAGCTTTCTATGCATTGTTCACATCGGCCACATGAAGTTTGGAAGTCTATAGCTATTGATGCTGCAGAAAGACACCGCTCTGTGATTTTATGTGGCCTACCACCCAATTGCTTCCACTTTGTTATAATACCACTAACAGTTGACCGTGGAATTTTAGTAGTGAGGAAATTTCATGAATGGATGAATTGCACAGATGGCAACCTCTCATGGTATCATGCTTGAATTCACTGTGCTCCTGAGAGCGACCCATTCTTTCACAAATGCTTGTAAAACATGTTTGTAAAACATAACTGCATACCTAGGTGCTTGATTTTATACACCTGTGGCCATGGAAGTTATTGGAACACCTGAATTCAATGATTTGAAGGGGTGTCCCAATACTTTTGGCATAATTTTTTCTCTGATTTAGATATCTGCATCCGATCGTCACATTACAATTATTCTGATTCTCAGTGTTATGGTAGCATGTTATACTGAAGTCGTCAGCTTTTAAATTAACATTTAGCTATTTAAAGTAAAAGTTATGTTTCCATCACTGCAACTTCCCGAACATACACACAAGAAATGAAATACATTCATCCTAAGCAAAGGATGGATATAGAATAATTTCTGCTAAGCTTGTGTATATTTTTAGAAAACTATTAAGCAATATTGTAGTTTTTTTCCCTTTGTGTTTTATTTTATGTTGTTTTGTATTTGACCAATAGGTGCTCCTAGGCATGTTTTCCTTCAGGTTTTCCCTGAAGAGATATACTGTATGTTGTTGTTGAAAACGAAAGTAAAAGAGTGATGTGCTTTACCGTGAAATGAAGAGTTGTGTGCATTTTATTCAAATCAACAAACATTTTTTTGGCCCGTCCGACCTGTGGATTATCCACAGTCTCCACAGATATAACCATGATCGACACATCACTACTGTCAAAAGCATTATGATGTCAAAATACTAATTTATGTAGTTTTAAGTAAAACCATTGTAATCCTGATAGTATTCCCATTTTTTACAAAATGTAACTGTAATGTGATTACTTTGTTTTTTGATGGAACTAATGTATTACAGTTACCAGATTTTTGTATCCTGATTTACGCAATGTGTAACATGTATTCCGTTACTCCCCAACCCTGCATACATATATACATACATACAGTGAGGAAAATAAGTATTTGAACACCCTGCTATTTTGCAAGTTCACCCACTTAGAAATCATGGAGGGGTCTGAAATTGTCATCGTAGGTGCATGTCCACTGTGAGAGACATAATCTAAAAAAAAACATCCTGAAATCACAATGTATGATTTTTTAACTATTTATTTGTATGATACAGCTGCAAATAAGTATTTGAACACCTGAGAAAATCAATGTTAATATTTGGTACAGTAGCCTTTGTTTGCAATTACAGAGGTCAAACATTTCCTGTAGTTTTTCACCAGGTTTGCACACACTGCAGGAGGGATTTTGGCCCACTCCTCCCCACAGATCTTCTCTAGATCAGTCAGGTTTCTGGCCTGTCGCTGAGAAACACGGAGTTTGAGCTCCCTCCAAAGATTCTCTATTGGGTTTAGGTCTGGAGACTGGCTAGGCCACGCCAGAACCTTTATATGCTTCTTACAGAGCCACTCCTTGGTTATCCTGGATGTGTGCTTCGGGTCATTGTCATTTTGGAAGACCCAGCCTCGACCCATCTTCAATGCTCTAACTGAGGGAAGGAGGTTGTTGCCCAAAATCTTGCAATACATGGCCCTGGTCATCCTCTCCTTAATACAGTGCAGTCGCCCTGTCCCATGTGCAGAAAAACACCTCCAAAGCATGATGCTACCACCCCCATGCTTCACAGTAGGGATGGTGTTCTTGGGATGGTACTCATCATTCTTCTTCCTCCAAACACGTTTAGTGGAATTATGACCAAAAAGTTCTATTTTGGTCTCATCTGACCACATGACGTTCTCCCATGACTCCTCTGGATCATCCAGATGGTCACTGGCAAACTTAAGACGGGCCTTGACATGTGCTGTTTTAAGCAGGGGAACCTTCCGTGCCATGCATGATTTCAAACCATGACGTCTTAGTGTATTACCAACAGTAACCTTGGAACCGGTGGTCCCAGCACTATTCAGGTCATTGACCAGCTCCTCCCGTGTAGTTCTAGGCTGATTTCTCACCTTTCTTAGGATCATTGAGACCCCACGAGGTGAGATCTTGCATGGAGCCCCAGTCCGACGGAGATTGACAGTCATGTTTAGCTTCTTCCATTTTCTAATGATTGAACAGTGGACCTTTTTTCACCAAGCTGCTTGGCAATTTCCCCGTAGCCCTTTCCAGCCTTGTGGAGGTGTACAATTTTGTCTCTAGTGTCTTTGGACAGCTCTTTGGTCTTGGCCATGTTAGTAGTTGGAGTCTTACTGATTGTATGGGGTGGACAGGTGTCTTTATGCAACTAACAACCTCAAACAGGTGCATCTAATTTAGGATAATAGTGGAGGTGGACATTTTAAAGGCAGACTAACAGGTCTTTGAGGGTCAGAATTCTAGAATTCTAGCTGATAGACCGGTGTTCAAATACTTATTTGCAGCTGTATCATACAAATAAATAGTTTAAAATAGTTTAAAAAATCATACATTGTGATTTCTGGATTTTTTTTTTTTAGATTATGTCTCTCACAGTGGACATGCACCTCCAACGACAATTTCAGAACTTGCAAAATAGCAGGGTGTTCAAATACTCATTTTCCTCACTATATATATATATATATATATATATATATATATATATATATATATATATATATACACATAAATACATACATACATACTCCTTATACACAGAGTACGTGTGATCACAAATTGGAAAGTAAAAGTAAAAAGCGAAAATTCAAAAGGCGATTTCAATACCCCACATTTTGATAGTATAGTCATTATTTTTGTCTGCATCTGAATGTTTTGAACCATTATTTTCATGCTGGTGGTTTTAAGGGGAGGTACTAGATGTCTGCGCAGGATAGACTTTTTAATCCTGCTTCCGCCAAAAATATGTTCGATTTTAGCCCACTCCCACCCGAAACATCACGTTTTGTCCCGTTCTGTCCTGTTCCTGCCCGCAAAAGCCTGTAGGAAGAGGTTGATGCTATTTTTCAGTCCCGGTCTGGGTAGATTCTGTCTTGTTCTGGTGTCTATAGGCTATTTGTTTCAATTTCCACACACATGACACTTGAGATCTTTAGTTACAGACTTCTGCATGCTTTTATTATTAGATAATTATATTTTGTGGCAGCCCACAAGTCATTTTTTTCTCACGCTTCCCGTACACATATCAGTATCTTTCCTCCTGCATCCGCACTATGTTGCGCAGGATCGCAGACCTCTAGGAGGGAATTTCTTATTCTAGATGGCATCTGATTGCACAAAAATCTGTGTAATGCAGGATGTCATCAGTTTATTTGCCCTGTTTAAGTAACTAATCATTATTTTTGTCTAAACACAACAAATCTTGAAGAGATAAAGTTTGATGCATTAGTTGTTTAAAGGGATGTTGCTGGTGTCTTGTCGCATCGGAGAACGCCGTTTACTCTGTCCCGTGCTCACGTCCAGCCAGTGTCTGGTTACTGGTGCTGATCTATACATAGAGCATGATGGGACATGAGAGAAAGCTGACACTCGCAGAGGGGTGAAGGCGGCCTGTGAAAAGGGTGGATGTGTTTACATATGATCATCACTAATTGTGGAATTTATGTCAGGCGCCATGATGGGAATCTGTCACCGTTGTGTAAAGCCATGTGACTTTATCCACAAATATTTAGCTTAGCTGAAATTTGAAATGTGAATTTCAGTTCTTTTGATGAGGCATGAATTTTTTTTTAATTGGAATATTAAAAAGTGTTTTAGGTGAACCACATAAATGATCTAAGTTGAGTTGACTAAAGAAAAAAATGTTGTGATAACAAATCATGATTTTTTTTTTTACAGTGCAGTTATTCTACATCTGAAATGTGCATTCCCTGTGGGAACGTCTGTTTTGGTCTGTGTGAGCAGCATCCATCTAAGGGTGCTTTCACACTGGCAGTTTAGTTCGAAATGGGGCACAGCTCGCATGAAAAATTGGTAATGTGAAAGCTGTCTTGCAGACCCATGAGGCCATCAGGCCTCATAACTGAACCCGAGACTACCTGTAGGATGTGGTCTGAGTTTGGTTATTCTGGAACTGTGGTGCGTTTTGCGTGGATGTGAAAGCAACTGGGACTAAAGTATAAGTAAAGTAACTTGTGCATGCATTTTTAGCCAATGAAAACGTCATTAGTTCAACAAAACGAATGTAAGGGATGACAGTGGACGTTGATTTATCTCGGATACGAGCAAGAATGAGCATGCAGTGTAATCGCGCAAAGTGAGTGCAAATCAAGAGCGGCAAATGAATGGCTTGCAATCCACTGTTGTCTCAAAAGTGTCTGTTTGCAAGCAGCAGAAAGATGCCATCATGCGACCCATACAGTAAACCCAGGTCATTCACTCTGCTGTGCATAATAGCACCAAATTAATAAAAAACACAATATATTGATCCGCTTCCAGTTTTTTTAAATGCGCTGTGCACGTTTGTGATGACGTAAGATGAATGCAAATACAAAAGGGTTCAATAGAATCAAGCTGAGTGTGAAACCAGACCAGTGCTGCAGGGGCACCGGGAACAATCACGCTCAGACTCTGACTTTGCAAATGTGCCCAGTGTGAAAGTCCCCTATAAAGCTCTATGACCAGAGGCATATTAAGGCTCAGTGCTTTCCTTTGTCAGTTGCGTTTGTTCATGTTAGCAACCTGCGTGAGTGTCAAGGCTGAGGAGTAAGGGGCGAGAGAAATAACTCTGTCCAATATTTTATATTTGAACTGCACTATCCATTTCATCCACTAGCTGTCAATATTACATACTGCACCTAAAGGGTACATTAACACGACAATGGTGTACTAAAAACGGAAACGTTTTTCCTTTGAGATTTAAACACAACGTTGTCAAAAAAAATCCAAGTTCACATGGATCTGCGAAAATGATTAGAAACTGTATCATTCATGCCAGACCAGTAGTTGGCGATGTCACTTTGTAAAGAAACTATAGACTGAACACATAATATGCTTGCGCATTTCACAAATTCACTTTTTTGTAGTTTACACAGAGACTATAACGGTATCGTATACAAAAACTTGTACTACAATTTACGTCACAAATGTGCTTGTTAGATTATTTTACATCAAATAATTCAAACCAATCATTTCCCCAATATTTTTTTCCGATATTTTAGCATTTTCCCATAATCAGGTATTGTTTTTGTAATGTATGATTTTAAGATGAATGGCGCTGTCTTGTGGACGTTTTCAGAATTGCGTGCCAGAACGCCATTAAAGCACTGTTCCTGTGTCCCAATTCAAGGGCTGCATCCTTTGAATGCCGTGTCCTTTGAAGTGCGCTGCCGATGCTGCTTTCAAAGGACGCACCGAGACTCTTTTACAGTGAAAGGTATAGCGGATTGCGTCACTGCGGCGCGACAAAGGCTGTCCCAATTCGTAGGTCCTTCGAAGGCCCCTTCAAAATACGGCCTGCAAATGTGTCCTTCTTTTCCCATGAAATGAAGGATACTTGGATGGATGCTTCGCAGCCTTGCCTACCCCAGAATTCATTGCGTGCCGCGATGTCAAATTTTTGAAGAGAAATAGCCAGATTACACTTTTAAATGCAAGTATTGGGTTTCAGTTTACTCCAGTATTCTAATGTATCTACTGATAAAAATAAAATGTTGACTAATATGTTACCAACATATGATTTTATATAGTTTATACTCTTTATTATGTACATAAATGGGCCGAGGTAAACATCTTTAGGCTAGTTGTTTTGTTTTTAGGCAGTTTAATATAACTTTAAAGTCCAGTATAAATGTTCATTTCAGTTCTCTTCAACGGCAGCTGTCAACAGTTGCTAAATATTACAAATAATGTAACAAAATACATTTACTCTGTATTTGAGTATAATTGTAAAGTACCTCAGATTTTTATTCAGCTTCATCTCAGAGGCAAATATTGTGGTTTTATGGAAAACTGACTTTTTACACATGATTATTAGATTTTGATATTAGTTATCGTTTAAAAAAGAATCTAAAAATAAAATACACTAGAAATGTTTTATAGATCAGGGATAGGCACCGTTGGTCTTGGAGGAACGCTGTCCTTCAGAGTTCAGCTCATTTGATTTGAGGATGTGAGTTAATTTAATTTATTCTTCCCTCTTTCTGAAAACATCTTAGCGACATGGCAGCCGTCGAATAAGTCAGCACTGCAAACCTGTTGGTAGACAGTGGAAATATGCACTGATCCCAGATGATGTACCGCTTCACCAGGGTCTCCCAGCCCAGCTCAATAAAAGTCTACATAAAAACGTTTTCTTCCATCTGTTTTATGTACTGTTAATTTTCTAATTTATTTTGTTTTTCTAATCTTAAACTTAACTTATGTAAATAGTTGTAAAAAGTACTGTGAATAAAAATGTATAGAACGATTTGTTATTTCATTTACAAATTAATTGACATAACAAAAATAAATGTACAGAATTATTTATTTAATTTACAAATTATAACTTGCATAACAAAAATATTGTGTAGAACGATAATATTTCATTTACACATTTTAATTTACAAAACCAAAATTTTAGTTCTCAACTATCTCTCACTGCTCTCCTCTGTCTCTCGCTGAAACTTCATGTCCTCCCTCAGTATCTCCATCAGCTCATCCTCTCGGTCTTGTTTCCTCTTGGCTGGAGTTGCTCCTCCTCATCTTGGTCATCCACTGCTGAACTTGGCCCTGGTGTGTCCTCAGGGATGGAGGCAATGAGGACAGTGGGGTTGTCCCAACACCTCATTCATGAAGACAAACCATGGCCAAGTTTCCCACTCCCTCACCTGTCCCAGGGCACTTTCAATCCTAAGGCAGAGAAAATAAACATATCTGTTAACAACAAACACAACAGCACAATACATTTCAGCAAAGATGTGTTGCATACTTTTTTTTTACCTGCAAGGCAGGGGTGCAATCTTAAAGCTACACTGTGTGATATTTTCCCCCATCTAGCGGTGAAAAGGTATATGACCATCCAGTAAATATTAGTTTCTGTTCCTCCCAATTCTGATTTCATTTTAACTCCTACGGTGGCTGATTTAGTCCAAGATTAACATGGCTTCCAGTTCGACCTCGTCCATTAGTGTTCCTTCAAGTGATGAGGTTACTTTAGAAAACTATTATAATTTGCAGTTATTTAATTTGTCAGTTAACATGTAGGTTATGACATCTATGTAAAATGAATGTAAAATTAATTATAGTTTTACGTTTTCGTAATTTATTTACCATTTCATTGCTAACATCATCTATCAGGTTCCCAGACGAATGCAAGCTAATCTTAGTGAAGTAACTTTTATCAGTGCTATCGTTATTCTGTATATTGTACAACATCACCAGTGTAAGGCAAAGTTTACATTGTAGGCTATATCATTTTCTCCGTGAGCAGAGATCAGTTGATGTGACTGAGGTGACATTCGACACGGTGCCATCGAGTGTTAAAACGCGAAACGCGAAGCTTGAATTTACGGGTATGTCCCTCTTTGGCTAATGTACTTTCAAGATGGAGGGGCAACATGGCGACCCCCATTCGAACCCCTTACCCGTATGTATTTTCAATGGCATATTATAAACTTACGAGAAATACTTTATTACTTGAAAGAAGTAAATATACATTAATGAGCACATATATTTTTGAAAGAACTAAGTGTTTTTAGCTAAGAATAAACTAAAAAAGTTACACAGTGTAGCTTTAAGAAAATTTAAAAATATGATGCATCAGTAGCCTGCATAACGTTACATACAAAATACTCCAGAAATCATATTTATAGATACTCAAATTCTATATTCTTTTTGCTGTGGGCTTTGTATAGGATAAGGCCCTCCTATACCTACACGAGAACCTAGCCTATGGAAATACAAAAAATGGGCCGTACTCCAATCCACACTGCACTGGCCGAGTTTTTCGGCCCGGTAAATAAATAACGTTACTCATTTGCTGCACTCATTTTAATAAAGCTGTCTGCTACTTTATCAATAAAACAAAACGAAATATTACATCAGATCACCTAACGAATAACGCCGTGCAGTGGTAACTAGAAATAAAGACCAACGGCTTTTAAAATGTTTCGTTGGTTATTTGAGTAAATTAAAACACAATACTTACATTTATACGTGTATTCCTTGACTGCGAAGGATCTACTTTCCTGGTTGGTTCTATCCTTCGCGGCCGGGGAGAAGGACGGTGGGTTGGGTTGCCAGGTCTCTGCAACAAAAGTAGTCCAAATCCCCCAATGCGATTTTCTCCATCGAGCTGTACGTTTAGCGGTGTTGGAGCGGCGAAATCGTATTTATGGGGTAGAAACCAACCAGCGGAAATAATTTTTACCCGTGGCAACAACTTAAAAAGTAGGCAACACGGATGGCAGGCTGCATTTGAAGGCCCCTTCGAATTGGGACAGCCTTCGTCGCGCTGTGGTGACGCAATCGGCCTTCAAATGCGGCCTTTGAAGGATGCAGCTCCCGAATTGGGACACAGCCTGTGTCTGAGCCTGAGGGGAAATGAGTCAACAACGTTTTATATTTGTACAATTATATATCGTTATATTTCCTATTATATTAATATATTTCCAAAAATATTACTTCCCATATATTCATTGTGGACATTTAAATAGAAAAAAAGTTCTTAATACATTTATTTATCATATTTCCTTGTCCTTGTCCAACCTCTTCAGTATGTAACCTGACAACCTGTCATGTCTCTTCCATGTAGAAAAACACTGACGTTCCAGGATCTTGGAGCTCATCTGGAGAAGCTGCTGGCTGAAGATAATGTTGCTGAGGATGGCAAAGGTCATACAACCACTTACACATACACCGATAACAGTACTGCTGAGTGTCTCACAAATGACTCTAAAACGAGACCTAAATACATTTACTGAAATAAAAATCACCAATTTCTTTCGTAGTATTTACTTAATTTATTATAAATATGAAAATGCTTTATTAATGATCTATAGTCTGTTACTCCAAAATATGCATTTATTATTTGTTTATTTCTATTTTTGTTGATTTATTTGTTTATTTATTTGTCAATTGATTATAGTGATGTTTTCCATCATTTTTTCATTAATTTGCTGATTTAGTTTTTTCTTTTTGTATTCAGATCAGATAGAAGGCTGCCTTGGACCTTCAGCTGTTGTTCTGGATCACAGCAGTGGGTTTGAAGGCCTTTTATTTGTTGACGATGACCTTTTGGGGGTGAGAAATTGATTAGATTAAGTCTGCTTTAAAGCACCCCTGTTATGCGTTTTCGGATATGACCATTCATATAACTGTGAGATGTATAAGGTCTGCAAAGTTTCAAAGATAAATGGAGTTATTGTTTCACAAAAAGATGAACCGATTCTGAACTGCCTGAAACGAGTCATCAGTAATTTCCTACAATTTCCCAAAAGACCTACGTCCTGCACAAACCTACGTAGGTTTGTAACAAATTTGCAGTCTATGAAATGCCAATGCCAGTCTATGGTCTTCGTTTACTTTGAACCACCCTCAAACACTGTAGTTGTAGCTGAGGCAAGGAAGAGTATTTATGGGAAGAGTGTTGTTGGCATGTCAACAAGACACTGTTTTCAGAGCAGAGTAGACCAATCACAACTGACTCGGTCATCTGACCAATCAGAGCAGAGTAGACCAATCACAGCAGACTGGGCCATCTGACCAACCAGAGCAGAGCAGACCAATCACAAGAGACTGGATCATCTGACCAATCAGAGCAGAGTAGACCAATCTCAACAGACTGGGCCATCTGCCCAATCAGAGTAGAGCAGACCAATCACAACAGACCAATCAGAGCAGAGTAGACCAATCTAACAGGCTGGACCATCTGACCAATCAGACTAGAGCAGACCAATCTCAGCGGACTGGTCTACTCTGCTCTGATTGGTCATATGACTCAATCACAACAGACTGGGTCATCTGACCAATCAGATTAGAGCAGACCAATCACAACAGACTGGGCCATATGACAAATCAGAGCAGAGTAGACCAATTTCAACAGACTGGACAATCTGACCAATCAGAGCAGAGTAGACCAATCACAACAGACTGGACCATCTGACCAGTCTGGACCATCTGACCGACCTCTGAAAGGAGGGGTTTAGAGAGACCGAATCCTTTATTTCAGGGGTTTTCAAAGTTTTTGGATCAAGGGAACCCTTATACAGGGAGTGCAGAATTATTAGGCAAATGAGTATTTTGACCACATCATCCTTGTTATGCATGTTGTCTTACTCCAAGCTGTATAGGCTGGAAAGCCTACTACCAATTAAGCATATTAGGTGATGTTGTTGGGGTAACAGCTTTGGACCCAGGACCAGTAGTGAGAAATGAAGACCAAGAGTCAGGAGTTAGATTAATGAAACTCTTAAAGAAAAATTTACTGAAGAATAGTTTGCAGTTTCATCAGCAGAAGCCAGCTTCAAGTCTCTCTAGGAGTTCGTAGGCCGCACTCCCTCTAACAGTCTCCCCGCCTCCGCCTAACATGCATACAATTTCTGAACAGTTATACTGTTTTCAAGGTCCAACCACGTCATTACTGTCATGTGGAATGGTTCTGATTGGTTCTAGCAACATGCACGTAAGCAACTTTCCACACGTAAACAGATAGGAGCACATATCACTAAAAGTGCGTAGACTAGTTGTCGCCCAGGCCAAGATTTAGGTCGTCATGGCCTCGGAGGTCGCAGAATGGCGTCTCCACGTCTCGTATCGTCTGCAGAAACCCCATCTCCAATACTGAACCTGCACAGATCATGCAACGCACATACACACAAAAGCTCCAAAGAATATCAGCTTCCTCAAGGTTGAGAACATCTTAACTAACTATCAACAAGCACTTCCAAAACATGCTGATACTACATTTTAATACAGAAGTGAATTTATTCTTTTTTAGTAAGAAAAACATAAAAGAGGTACATTTCTCTGAGTCCCCAAAAAGTCACGTAGACCTGTGACCTATGTAGACATGAGGTCACTTTAGGATGACATATAGCTCAACACATGCAGAGAGAGGTTCTCCCGGGGTGTTGATACACACACACACCAAGGACATTCGCCTGTCAGCACAGTTAACACAGACATCAGAGCAGCACCTAAAGAAATGTGTTTCCACAAGCACACAGCAAATATAATACTAAAATCACTCATTAAATATAGAGGTTATAGGTGAACTGATTTATCAAATGTAGAAAATGGTTATAACTCAATTATTCAGGTTATGGAAATAATAAAAAGAAACATTGAGACAGGATAGGTGTATAAAAGGAGAGACACAGGTATCTGACCTGCCCCAATAGTCCCCCATTTTAGACCAACGGCGGTCCCATACCGCCCGTCTGGTCTACCAGTGAGGTCACTACGGAAGGTGGAGTGGTGACGCGTGCTCCCCTGGCGGGTCACATTTGTCTCTTCACCTCATTGCGGACAAGCTGGATTCTAAATATTCCAGTCCCCACGTTGAGGCCCTCACACCTCCCACTCACAACAGGGCGTTGATGTTTTCTTTTCTCAAAACTCCTGATCAACATACTGATAACGTGCTTTCTCTCGTTGAGAGAGGAACAGACAATATAGTACAATAGTATTCATACAATTCTTTAGGGTTTCAGTAAGGAAATATAAAATAAAATAAAATGAAAGACAAATCCATATTTAATCTCTGGAAGCCGGGCTAAATGAGCAATCTCTGTTACTGCATTTCCATCTAGTTAGAGGTGTGTGATGCCGCCAAAATCTGAACACATGACTGAAATCCTCAAGTTTAAGGATGACCAGAATGGTCTCAGCTGGCTCTTGAATGCCAATACAATCTTTTCTTCAGGGTGTTTCCTGGCTCTCAATTTATGCGGTATTTGGTGAGCGGTATAGAGGGGCCAATATTAGGGCAGGGGCTGCTGCGTCCAGTCTTGACCTTGGCCCTTACGAAACACAGCTTCCCCTCCCAACAGAGATGCTGCTGGCCTCACAGACATCTGCCTCACCTCTCATACACACCTCACATAAAAACACCCCACTTCTTGGAGGTGCCCCAAGAGCGGTGACCCCCATTGGCGTGGGTTGCCCTCTGCTGGCCACAAGAAGGTCTTACCCGTCATCGGGAAATCACCTCATTCTCATTGGTCATCGCAACAGGATCCGATATTTTTCTGGAAGCTTTTGGAGAGTGCATTCAAGAGTCACCAGAGCCATCTGGTCTGCTTTCAAATTAGTAAAAACATGGAGACAGGTTAATTATAGCTCCTGATCACACAGTTTTCCTGATACAAGTGTTCTCGTGAAACATCACACGTCTAGGACGGACCCTCAGTCACCCCTCAGAGACCAAATACAAACTTAGGAAAATATAAAGGAAGAAACAAAATCATACCTGGACAGGCTCATTAAATTCGTGATAATAATATAGAAAGATAAATATTGATTAAGTCTTTGATTATAAATTTAATTTTAGAACCCACCCTTCAAGCTTCTACCAATTTAGGCTTCTTCCTAATTTACAATGTCCCACCAAAAAGCACATATGCATCCTTACATATTAACTTAACCCCCATTTTCATCATTACCCAAGATACACAGGGATTGTAATTAAAAGTTTTTTTTTTTTTTTTTTTTTTCAAAACAGATCTTTTTCAGGTATAAAACTCAATAGTGGCCTGAAATAAGAAATAAAAAAAAGTAAATAAATAAAAATAAACAACAGAATAGTCCATCCAATTGCATCCAGTCTCTACATAAAACATCCTTCAGTTTACAGTCTACATCCGTGTACCATCTTAATTACCTCACATCCTATATCTTCCTTCTTCAAAGAATAGAAAATAAAAGAAAACATTCACATCATCCATCTCATTATTTCCACTTAAAACATAAACTTGTTCCTATTATTATTTTTTGTTTTTGTTTTTTTGCTCAAGAAACCTTTTGTTAAATGTACTATTTCCAACAGACCCATTTTCACCCATCATAGCCCACATAACCGTTGACTGAGCGTATCCATAAAAATAAAACAAACAGTTAAATTTAAAAACCTTTTCATCAAAATTACTTAATTATCAATTCTTATTACATCCAATCAACTTGTTGTTAGTAAAACATTCAAAATCATTCATCAGGGTTTTCTTTAAAGTACCCTTCTTTAAATTTTCTTGTATTTCTGTTCTCAAGGTGTTGTCCATTAAAACTCTTCAGGTGTAAGCTCCAAATGACCAAAATCTTAAACCTCTTAATTCATGTCACTTGGCAGTGATACTTCATCAAATCCTCACTAGCCTTATCTTGCCACTTACACCCGAAAGTGTCATAACTTTACCAAGAACACATTTTCATAATCTCCCATATTACTTTAAATTTGGACTATAAGTCATCATCAATTTCTTTAAAGCCGTTTTAAAATGATTTGTTCATTCATATCTATATTAACTCCAAGTAACTACAAGTGTTCATAAATTCTATTTCTCACAACATTATTCTTTGGGTTATTTCTCATTATTCCTCTATCAAAAATATGGTCTGCAGATACACCATATGATCCTTATTGTTTCTTATCTCTACTGCTCTGCAGAAACCAAAATATTATATTCCTCTTATCTCAATCCCAGTCACACAGAAAGACTTAAAGTCACTTGCTTCTTTAACATTAATTGTGGTTCTGTATAAATCAAAATATCATGAAAAATTAAAATAAAGTAAAAATAAAACTTTTCTTTTTAGAAGTTATCTCTTTGGTCGCCCTCCGGCCTTTCAGAAATTTGAGGGTGTCTCTGGATAATTTAGATAGTAACTTCAGCCAATTTGTCACTTTGTCTCTGCCGTCAAGTCTATAACCTTTACGTTTACCATTTTTAATCAATTGACATGATTTAAATTGATTCCCTCAGTTGAATTTAGACAAGGATTTTAACCCATGATGGACGGCAATCTTTAACTTTACAATTCCACTTAACTAATCCAGAGAGTAATTCAAATCAACATCATAAATGACAAAAGTCGTCACAACAGAGCTGGATAAGAATCCATTTAAAGCTTGTCCTGTGTTCTGGATCATCTTTTCACCAGATTTCTTCAAAATTATCAGTTTCTCTAAAGGTTGTCGTTTACCTTAACCCATATGTAATGGTCAAACACTCATTCCAGAGGTTAATGACACCCAATCAAGACAGAACAGTTCTAGGAACAGACCCATACAAAACATAAAGTGCAGTCACACCCACACATACATTAAACATGAATTGCTCATTCTCAAATTGTACTTTTAGTGTTCACTCAAATTATTATTAAAACTCAGCCTTTACGTCTGCTCATTATTAATTTGTCTCTACAAAAGTCAGCTGGATTGTTTTGGTTCTGATATAATTTCTTTGTTTTGTTTCAGCTTTAGCAGGGCGATAACAAATTGTACCATCCCTGCTTCCACAAGCAGTCTCTCTCTCAGTCTCTCTCGCTCTGATAACTTTTTCAACAGTCTTTTAAGACTTTAACTTTAATGTTAAATTCATTCTCATTTAAAGTCTGTGTGTAAAAACATCTTATACGTTTTTACACACCATGTTTTCCTACAACATGTCTTATTATTTTCAAGTGATGCCCTGTGCTTTTATTCAGCAATATCTTCGATCATCTGTGGCACAGGCTCAAACATCAGCCTTGAGCTGGTTTCCAACATAGAGAGAGACTCTGAGGCATTCAGGACTGGTACTGCTTTTTCATAAACTTTTAACTTGTCACTCTAGAACAGCATAAGACTTGGCTAGAGATTACATTTGTTTTGCAATATACATCAGATATTATCCTTTTAACTCTATCCTTTGCCAGAAATTACATTTTCAAATGATCATAATTTTATATTTGTCTTTTGCCCAAAACAATACATTTAAACTTCAAACATTCAAACTGAGTCTGAGTTACTCTTTAAATTTTAGCCACAGCACACCAGAAATTACATGGTGGGCCAGATTCAGATAAGCGATTTGTTTTATTCCCTATTTATTTCTATTATTATTTCTATTATCTTTTGAAACCAAAACATCAGCTTCTAGGGTTTTTAGCTTTTAACACCAATTATTGTCTCACGAGCAGTGTTTTTACCAACATCCAGTCAAATAAACTTATCAGAACTTTTCACGTGTCAGAGGAACAGGAAAATGTATTTTACATTTTTATCATTTAATCCCACTATGTCTCTAATTATATATCTTTTCTGCTCACTTTGTATCATCATTGTCTTTCATTTTGCCTCATAATTTATATTAAAATTATCATTGATCTTGCCTTTTAACTGGAATTCCTTACCACTTAAATGAATTGAACTTATTACTTATTTCATTATTTTCAATCTGTGCCCCTCTGTTTAAAATCCCTCCGTGTCCGTGACACATATCTGCAGCTGCTCTGAGAAGAGAGTGCAGGAGGGTAGGGGGCAGATAAGACTGGCTGCTCACACATCTCTGAGCCTTTTTGTTTTGTTTTTCCTGCTTTGTTTCAAAAACAACTTCCAGTCCTTTACTCAGACTACACAGACCAAATCCTACATCATTTCCAATTATTTCTGCCAATTTATCTCACAAACAGTTAGAAATTAAATTTTTTTCAGTCTTTTAGCTTTTAGCCGGTCAAATTTCTGATTAACTTTTTCCACTTAGAATTAAAACCTTTGCCCATTTCCTTAATAATTCCTTCAAATTTATTTGATGTCAGGGCTTCCGAGCAGAGCTGCTTACAGCGTTTGCTCTCTTTTTGTCTCAAAATCTTTATCTGGACTGATCATGTCACAAATTGTTAGCCATCATTTTAGTCAAAGTTCATACTCACCTGAAATTATACCAGCAGAGATGGAGGCGGCGATCTTTAACCAACACAGCTGTGGCTTCTGCGTGATGAAACTGCAAGTACACTTATACGAAAAAGTCACTCATACTGGTCCATGCCAATTTGGGTCATACTTTACATTTTCCTCGGGATCGTTCCTGATGCATCCCTGGCAAACAACCTTGTTATTGCTAATTTTAGTCCCTCACTGTCTATTTTTCCTAAATTCGGGGGCCCCCTGTCTGAGTTGGAAAAGACGGAGAAGGTTTGCGGTGGTCACTGTTTACCCTTACCAGTGTGCCTGCCCATTTAGGAGTGGTGTGGTCACCACAGCCCCCTTTGAGCTCTCTCCTTTGTTTGGGCAGGACTCGCTTGCACCCACGGTACCACCTTATGGTTACCTGGGCGACTTCTTATACCCCTTTATGTTTCTCAAAAGCTTTTACCTCTTTAACATGTAATGTTCAAGATCCCTAGCCGAAACATAACCCGTGGTATAATTATTCCTTATTCCCGTCGAAATAAAGCTCTGCCGTTCCCCTTACCCAGTCTCTTCCAGTCAGACAAGTCTAATAATAAAAATATACTACCTTATCTACTTGTTTGCCA
Source organism: Romanogobio albipinnatus (assembly GCA_023566225.1). Taxonomy (NCBI): domain Eukaryota; kingdom Metazoa; phylum Chordata; class Actinopteri; order Cypriniformes; family Gobionidae; genus Romanogobio; species Romanogobio albipinnatus. The sequence goes on along the minus strand of CM042263.1, from coordinate 23,025,581 downwards.
GAGGTGTACCAAGGACTGATTGCCCGCATTCTCCACCAAAAACTGTTGGGGTAACAGCTTTGGACCCAGGACCAGTAGTGAGAAATGAAGACCAAGAGTCAGGAGTTAGATTAATGAAACTCTTAAAGAAAAATTTACTGAAGAATAGTTTGCAGTTTCATCAGCAGAAGCCAGCTTCAAGTCTCTCTAGGAGTTCGTAGGCCGCACTCCCTCTAACAGTCTCCCCGCCTCCGCCTAACATGCATACAATTTCTGAACAGTTATACTGTTTTCAAGGTCCAACCACGTCATTACTGTCATGTGGAATGGTTCTGATTGGTTCTAGCAACATGCACGTAAGCAACTTTCCACACGTAAACAGATAGGAGCACATATCACTAAAAGTGCGTAGACTAGTTGTCGCCCAGGCCAAGATTTAGATCGTCATGGCCTCGGAGGTCGCAGAATGGCGTCTCCACGTCTCGTATCGTCTGCAGAAACCCCATCTCCAATACTGAACCTGCACAGATCATGCAACGCACATACACACAAAAGCTCCAAAGAATATCAGCTTCCTCAAGGTTGAGAACATCTTAACTAACTATCAACAAGCACTTCCAAAACATGCTGATACTACATTTTAATACAGAAGTGAATTTATTCTTTTTTAGTAAGAAAAACATAAAAGAGGTACATTTCTCTGAGTCCCCAAAAAGTCACGTAGACCTGTGACCTATGTAGACATGAGGTCACTTTAGGATGACATATAGCTCAACACATGCAGAGAGAGGTTCTCCCGGGGTGTTGATACACACACACACACACACCAAGGACATTTGCCTGTCAGCACAGTTGCCTGTCAGCACAGTTAACACAGACATCAGAGCAGCACCTAAAGAAATGTGTTTCCACAAGCACACAGCAAATATAATACTAAAATCACTCATTAAATATAGAGGTTATAGGTGAACTGATTTATCAAATGTAGAAAATGGTTATAACTCAATTATTCAGGTTATGGAAATAATAAAAAGAAACATTGAGAAGGATAGGTGTATAAAAGAAGAGACACAGGTATCTGACCTGCCCCAATAGTGTGCATCTCTGTAATGAGAAGGGGTGTGGTCTAATGACATCAACACCCTATATCAGGTGTGCATAATTATTAGGCAACTTCCTTTCCTTTGGCAAAATGGGTCAAAAGAAGGACTTGACAGGCTCAGAAAAGTCAAAAATAGTGAGATATATTGCAGAGTGATGCAGCAGTCTTAAAATAGCCAAGCTTCTGAAGCGTGATCATCGAACAATCAAGCGTTTCATTCAAAATAGTCAACAGGGTCGCAAGAAGCGTGTGGAAAAACCAAGGCGCAAAATAACTGCCTGTGAACTGAGAAAAGTCAAGCGTGCAGCTGCCAAGATGCCACTTGCCACCAGTTTGGCCATATTTCAGAGCTGCAACATCACTGGAGTGCCCAAAAGCACAAGGTGTGCAATTCTCAGAGACATGGCCAAGGTAAGAAAGGCAGAAAGTCGACCACCACTGAACAAGACACACAAGCTGAAACGTCAAGACTGGGCCAAGAAATATCTCAAGACTGATTTTTCTAAGGTTTTATGGACTGATGAAATGAGAGTGAGTCTTGATGGGCCAGATGGATGGGCCCGTGGCTGGATTGGTAAAGGGCAGAGAGCTCCAGTCCGACTCAGACGCCAGCAAGGTGCAGGTGGAGTACCGGTTTGGGCTGGTATCATCAAAGATGAGCTTGTGGGGCCTTTTCGGGTTGAGGATGGAGTCAAGCTCAACTCCCAGTCCTACTGCCAGTTTCTGGAAGACACCTTCTTCAAGCAGTGGTACAGGAAGAAGTCTGCATCCTTCAAGAAAAACATGATTTTCATGCAGGACAATGCTCCATCACACGCGTCCAAGTACTCCACAGCGTGGCTGGCAAGAAAGGGTATAAAAGAAGAAAATCTAATTATATGGCCTCCTTGTTCACCTGATCTGAACCCCATTGAGAACCTGTGGTCCATCATCAAATGTGCGATTTACAAGGAGGGAAAACAGTACACCTCTCTGAACAGTGTCTGGGAGGCTGTGGTTGCTGCTGCACGCAATGTTGATGGTGAACAGATCAAAACACTGACAGAATCCATGGATGGCAGGCTTTTGAGTGTCCTTGCAAAGAAAGGTGGCTATATTGGTCACTGATTTGTTTTTGTTTGGTTTTTGAATGTCAGAAATGTATATTTGTGAATGTTGAGATGTTATATTGGTTTCACTGGTAAAAATAAATAATTGAAATGGGTATAAATTTGTTTTTTGTTAAGTTGCCTAATAATTATGCACAGTAATAGTCACCTGCACACACAGATACCCCCCTAAAATAGCTAAAACTAAAAACCACTTCCAAAAATATTCAGCTTTGATATTAATGAGTTTTTTGTGTTCATTGACAACATGGTTGTTGTTTAATTATTAATGTTGTAAAATTAATCCTCAAAAATACAACTTGCCTAATAATTCTGCACTCCCTGTCGGGTAGAACATTTTCCGAGGACTCCCTTAAAATTATAACAGTGATTAAACCCAAAGTAAATTTGAGTGAGAGTAATGAACATAATATGCTTGATTTATTGGTGCAAACAGCCCTCAGTGTAAATGTACTTTTAAATAATAAGCTACAGCTCAATTTTATTATTTAAATTTTTTTCTAGAAAATAAGTCGTGTAAGTCACATTTTTATTATTAGATTCAGAAATAATGTAAAATACTGGCCAATAAAACAAAATGTTCACAAACTCGAAACACTGTGAACATGTATTTTACTTCCCCTCACTCTAAATCCTTTACATTTAACGGTAGGTCTATTTAGAACAGAAAAGAAAATTAAATATGTGTGAAATTGTAATATTGTAATATTTAAAAGGAAAATAAATTGTAGTGCCTTTCATTACATACAACATTTTTATGTTAAATGCCAAGACTATAACAAACTTACTTAAAGTGAAGCTGAAAGTGCTTGGCATGCTCACGCTGACAGATGCAACCTACATTGTAAAACAGGCAAATTCCAATTTTTTTTTTCTATGTTTAGTTTTATCATAAGACGCTGCAATGTCAAGTTAGCAATGTGAGAAGAACTCATATGTTGTGTGTGCGTGATCAGCATGATCAGCATGATCGCTTGGATTATAAGTGAAAAAACCTAAAATACTATGTCAGATAAGAGTAAGGCATCATTAAAAATGGCAAATTGCTTTTGGTCTCTGTGAACTTCTTCCCGAAGCATGCAAACAAAAGATTACTGCCTACTTGTCCCACAGACATGAAAAATTTATAGAAACCTTGGAAGTGCCTTCTTTTAAATGTCTATCTTTTGCTTATTTGACGTTAAATGAATTATAACAGTATAAGTATATAAATTGTAGCATGTTTCAGATGAAAAAAAAAAAAAAAACGCGATTTGAAGTCCAGAAATAAGGTTTAGCAAATTATTTCACGGACCCCCACTATAAAAAACCCTGCTTATTCGAACCATTTCAGACACTGTGAGAAAAGAGCTGATTTTGTGGGAAATTAAATGTCTTTTTTTTTTTTTTTTTTTTTTTTACCATTGTTGCATGTAAATCAATTGTAGGAGACCTTCAAAACAAAATTAGGAACTTAAATTTAAATTCAAGTCAGTTCATTATTAAATTGATTTGATAGTGAAAATGTTATGCACAGTAACACCAGGAATGTGTACTGCAGATGTGTTGCGTACTGTTAAATGTGTTGAGTTTTTGTTTGCCCTCTCTTTTTGGATTGAAGGTCATCGGCCACAGTAACTTTAGCTCCATCAGAGCCACCACATGTGTTTACAAAGGTAACATTTCAATAACACAAATTTACCAATTCCTTTCTATTCTTTAAGTACCTTGGAGTAAATGTAAACTAAATTACTGTACTTACTGATTTTAGGGAAATGGGTCTATGAAGTTCTCATCTCATCTCAAGGCCTAATGCAAATCGGATGGTGCACACTGAACTGCAGATTCAACCAAGAGGTACAAGCCTACATTTGTGACGTAACCTCACCATTTACAGGTCAAATTTGGAGTGCAGAGCTGTACAAATTGCATAATCACTCTAGTTAGCGCTTATGGGAAGCTTCTCAAGCCATCGAAATCACGTCTAGATTGATATAGATTACATCACGATTGTTCGCTCTGCTCTCAAATCCTTTTTTAAGTCTCTGGTTTTGCTTAATCCATCTGTTAAATTGGTTTGTTCAAGTAGATTAATGAAAGATACGATACCCTTCTGATCTTTGCTTATCTTTAGGAAGGGGTTGGGGACACGCCGGACTCATACGCCTACGACGGAAACAGAGTTCGCAAATGGAATGTGACAACCACCAACTATGGCAAGGTGAAACCACAGTGCTTTACACATTCAGTTCACTCTGAATAATTTTTCCTTGTGAATTTGGTCGATCATGACAGTTTAGTCATAGTCTTTTTGTTTAAAGTGAAGTGAAGTGACGTGTGGCCAAGTATGGGCCACCATACTTGGAATTTGTGCTTTGCATATAACCCATCCAAGTGCACACACACAGTAGTGAACACACACACCGTGAACACACACCCAGTGAAGTGGGCGCCCGGGGAGCAGTTGGGGGTTTGGTTCCTTGCTCAAGGGTCTCACCTCAGTCGTGGTACTGAGGGGGGAGGAGAGTGCTGGTTATTCGCTCCCTTCGGGTTACAAATCCGACTCTCTAACCATTAGGCCACGACTGCCCCCAACTGTGATGTACTGTGATGTAAGTTGCTCAGCCTTATAACACAGAGTTCTGACTCTAAATTCTGATTAGATGAGCCACTGTTTTATGAAGGTATTAAACCACTCTGGGCTGTGCATAATCATGATTTCACCTTAATTAATGGTACAGTTATTGAAACTCATAGCATCTCTTTATTGATATATTTTGTTTAATTTGTTAAAATTTAGTCCTGGGCTGCTGGTGATATTGTCAGCTGTTTGATTGATTTGGATGAGGGAACAATTACGTTTTGTCTGTAAGTATAAGTTTACTATTGGATGCACATTATAGTTTGGTGTGAAAGAATTTATAATAAGTACACATTAATGAAATATATCCAACTGTTGTCAATAGTAATACAATTATTATTATTTTTTTTTTTAGAAATGGGCAGTCTCTGGGTATTGCATTCAGCAATATTAAGACGGGTCCGGGCGTCGCATATTTCCCTGCGATCAGTCTTTCCTTCAAAGAGTCGGTGGCCTTCAATTTCGGAAGCCGTCCTCTCAGATATCCTTATCATTTATATACATATACAGACAGATTTTGTGTGTTTCAATCACGTTTATATAATGTGTATAATATTCACTTTAATTCAATTAGGATTGTATGTTTTATAATACATCAATCTTGTAAGGTTTTTCAAATAAATGAAAGTACATATATATATATTACAGTTTTATATTTTAGTAATTATTTATAATAAATTATTATATATTTATGCTTAAAGCTACACTGTGTAACTTTTTTAGTTTATTCTTAGCTAAAAACACTTCTTTCAAAAATATATGTGCTCATTAATGTATATTTACTTCTTTCAAGTAATAAAGTATTCTCATAAGTTTATAATATGCCATTGAAAATACATACGGGTAAGGGGTTCGAATGGGGGTCGCCATGTTGCCCCTCCATCTTGAAAGTACATTAGCCAAAGAGGGACATACCCGTAAATTCAAGCTTCGCCTTTCGCGTTTTAACACTCGATGGCACCGTGTCGAATGTGAAGAGGGGGATTGCTTGAGACTGCTATATGAAAACCTGAAAGCCTTTTTGAAAGTCTGTTGCTGATGGAGGATCACTCTTATTCTCGAGGATATGTAACAGAGTCGCCAAGGAAGCGAAAAAGAGAATTAAGACGGCAACACAACAGGCAAATCAACACTAATGGACGAGGTCGAACTGGAAGCCATGTTAATCTTGGACTAAATCGGCCACCGTAGGAGTTAAAACGAAATCGGAATTGGGAGGAACAGAAACTAATATTTTCTGGATGGTCATATACCATTTCACCGATAGATGGGGGAAAATATCACACAGTGTAGCTTTAATATTAATTTCAAGTACTACAAGTATTTATGACTTCGATAAGAAATACATTTAAACAATAATACACAGTATGTTTTATTGAATAATAATTTATTACAACTTTATACAATTGAATAATAATGTGATGTACAGTACCTGTTAACAAAATTGTTAAGTAGCAAAAACATTTTTTTTCTTTTAAGAATAAAAACACCCCTTTATCCAAGCATTCACATAATATATCTCTTTTTTTTTGAATAATGTAATTAAAAAAAATATTTTATTTAAAGCTTTGAAGTTATATTAACAAACACAAAAGTATAAAACAGTAAACAACAAAGGACACACATTTACACACAACGAAAAACAAAACAAAAAACAACAACATCTGGATTGCCTCAGTCAGCAAATATATACAAAATAATTATTGAAAATATAAACCATAATTGACAATATACACAGTTGTTTTATAAATAAGATAATTCACCACAGGAGAAGAAGAAATATATATATATATATATATATATATATATATATATATATATATATATATATATATATATATATATATATACATATATGTATATGTATATGTATATATATATATATATATATATATATATATATATATATATATATATACATACATACATATACATATACATATACATACATATACATACATATACATACATACATACATACATACATACATACATACATACATACATACATACATACATACATACATACATACATACATACATACATACATACATACATACAGTGAGGAAAATAAGTATTTGAACACCCTTCTATTTTGCAAGTTCTCCCACTTGGAAATCATGGAGGGGTCTGAAATTGTCATCGTAGGTGCATGTCCGCTGTGAGAGACATAATCTAAAAAAAGAAAAACCAGAAATCACAATATATGATTTTTTTAAACTATTTATTTGTATGATACAGCTGCAAATAAGTATTTGAACACCTGTCTATCAGCTAGAATTCTGACCCTCAAAGACCTGTTAGTGTGCCTTTAAAATTTCCACCTCCACTCCATTTATTATCCTAAATTAGATGCACCTGTTTGCGGTCGTTAGCTGCATAAAGACAGCTGTCCACCCCATACAATCAGTAAGAATACAACTACTAACATGGCCAAGACCAAAGAGCTGTCCAAAGACACTAGAGACAAAATTGTACACCTCCACAAGGCTGGAAAGCGCTACGGGGAAATTGCCAAGCAGCTTGGTGAAAAAAGGTCCACTGTTGGAGCAATCATTAGAAAATGGAAGAAGCTAAACATGACTGTCAATCTCCCTCGGACCGGGGCTCCATGCAAGATCTCACCTCGTGGGGTCTCAATGATCCTAAGAAAGGTAAGAAATCAGCCCAGAACTACAGGGGAGGAGCTGGTCAATGACCTGAAAAGAGCTGGGACCACCGTTTCCAAGGTTACTGTTGGTAATACACTAAGACGTCATGGTTTGAAATCATGCATGGCACGGAAGGTTCCTCTGCTTAAACCAGCACATGTCAAGGCCTGTCTTAAGTTTGCAAATTACCATTTGGATGATCCAGAGGAGTCATGGGAGAAAGTCATGTGGTCAGATGAGACCAAAATAGAACTTTTTGGTCATAATTCCACTAAACGTGTTTGGAGGAAGAAGAATGACAATGTGACAATGACCTGAAGCACACAGCCAGGATAACCAAGGAGTGGCTCTGTAAGAAGCATATCAAGGTTCTGGTGTGGCCTAGCCAGTCTCCAGACCTAAACCCAATAGAGAATCTTTGGAGGGAGCTCAAACTCCGTGTTTCTCAGCAACAGGCCAGAAACCTGACTGATCTAGAGAAGATCTGTGTGGAGGAGTGGGCCAAAATCCCTCCTGCAGTGTGTGCAAACCTGGTGAAAAACTACAGGAAACGTTGACGTTGAGAAATCATACATTGTGATTTCTGGATTTTTTTTTTTAGATTATGTCTCTCACAGTGGACATGCACCTACGATGACAATTTCAGACCCCTCCATGATTTCTAAGTGGGAGAACTTGCAAAATAGCAGGGTGTTCAAATACTTATTTTCCTCACTGTATATATATATATATATATATATATATATATATTTTTTTTTTTTAATTATTATTATTTTTTTTCAAATTAAATGTAAGGAGAGGATTACAGAATATATCATCGTTAAAGCAATAATAGGTGTAAACCAAGTTCTGACTGTCCTGCTCTGCCTTTGAGAAAATGAGAGCTCAGACGAGCCAATCTGAAATCTTCCCTGTTATGTCGTCATACGAGAAAAGGTTACCTCCCCTTCTTCTGCTTTGCTCGCCCAGAGAATTTGGAGAAAATTTATTCCGTTTATTAGTCGCGAATCTCACCATGTCAGCACAGGCTTTACAAACAGACTTTTACGATATGGATTCGACAGCACCGCCACAAACAGTGAGTAACAGTGTTCATTAATGCCTGATCTGTGATCAGTGATTTCTGATGTGTAGCTAGCTAATCATTCAAGTTCACGCAGACTTTCTTTCTAAATCGTTTAATATTGTCAGTCCCGCCGCTGGCCATCTTGATGCCCTAAGCATAATGCATCAGTAAATCAAGCCAGTGACTAAAACGATAAACTTCACATCGTTTCTGTTAGTAGCATGAAACAAATCCGTTATTTAAATTATTAAACTACAGAAAGCCATCAAAGAACACTCTTTATAATGCTCGGATCTGTCAATCACACGTCGCGAGTGTATCTGCAGACTTGTCCAAACTGCCGTTATAACGAATGACACTGTTATGCTGCACAACAAAGCTCTTACTGTATTCATGTCGACATCGTGTTTGCTGTTAGTTGTGGTAAAAGCATTTTGTGAGAGAAATAACGTTGCAATGACGAGATCACTGCATTCACGCGATCAACGGATGATATAGAGTCTGTGTACTCAATGCTCATCACTGCAGCCGTTCATGTGATGGAAAAAGATCTAAAAATAATGCTATAATCAACACTTTGACAATTCGTGTATCTCAACGGCTGTGATGGTAAAAAATGTAGTTTAGAGGGGTTCCACGTGTTACAAAGTTCGTAGAAGGAGGAAGACGACATGGTCGCGTGGCAGGGACTCGTGTTTATTCAGAGCTCTCAGATACAAACAAAATAAACTTGCGCTCTCAACAACTCGGTACAATAAAACTTTCTCAGCTATCTTTCCCCAGCTCTCCGTCTCTCTCTGGCAGGCTCCCCTTGCTAAACCACGCCCCCTCCGCCACATAATCTAATACTTATTTCAAATGAAAAGATGTGAGCCAATCACAACAGTTGGCGTTTTCACTGAAGTCTCACAGCAGACACACCCCTTGAAACAGAGCATTAGGACAAGCCAGAGGGCTAATATTAGTATAGAACAAATGCCTTTTATTTATAAATTATGACATTTTTATGTAAAAACCATACTAACAATATAAGTACACCTCAGGAAACAAAATAATTAAAAAATCCATGCCATGGGCATTTAAGTGTCACATAATCTTTCAGAAATCATTCTAATATGCTGATTTGCTTTTCAAGAAACATGTATTATTACTATCAATCTTAAAAACTGTTGTGCTAATTCATATTTTTGTATTTTTATTTGAATTTTTATTTATTTATGTAATTTTATTTTATTTTGAACAGTAGTCTATATATATTTATCGTAATTCATGTTTTTCAAGTAGAATAAAGAAAAATATGACAGAGGTGAGAAATCCCACACATTCCTTAACCCCTCTTTTCTTCACGTACCCTGTGGGAGGTTACCTTCCTCTTCAAAGCCCACCAACCACTGACCTCATCAAAGCCACCAGGCTTCTGGGATACCTCAAGACAGTTCTGTCCACCTCCATTGACACACAGGTACCAGGCCTCATACTGACTGTTCAGTGGGTTGCTTCAGAATACAAGACAATTCCCGCATTCAAGTGATGTGTCATTAGTTAAAGAAGACCCATTGTGCTTATTTACATTTTCAACTTGGTGTGTAATGTTGCTGTTTGACCATATAAAAGGTCTGAGAAGTTACAAAGCAGAAAGTCCCTCTAAAGGGAGTTATTCTCTATATCAGTAATGGTGGCGCCAGCACCTGATCTAGTAGCGCTGGGATTTTTAATCATAGAGGTCATTTATAAAAATACTATTATTTTGCATTAATAATGCAGTAACTAATAATATTACATGTTTATTTTTTGGAAATGTGACGGTAAAGCACTGAGCTTGAGTTGAGATGCAGATAAAATTAACTTCTATTAACTACAGTAACATGTAAAAACCTACATTTACTTTAATTTATTTTTGGTGATCACGTTAAAAATAACATTTAAATCGGATAATATTTAGATGTTTGAAGTGCTAGAAAAAAATGTGAAGCACATGAGAGCCCTTGAAAAAAGTTATTGAGTTTCACTTTCAAATCTGATCTGATATCTGTGGTTTATAACAGATAATTCTGTGCCGAATTTGAATGCTTCTCACTTGATCTCGCAGCGATGGTATTAATACTGCTGTGAATTCAAACTCTTTGTTACTGGATCTCCCGGCGCTGTGTTGCATTATAGAGGTCGGCCCGCAAGCACTGTCTAATATTGTTCTGAGCTAATAAACTCAGCGAGAAGCATGGTTTTGTTTAGTTTGTTGTTTAATGTTTCTCATATGCAACAGAACTGGCAGCTCTTATCAGTTGGGCAACGTGGTGGCCACTGCGACCTCAAACAAAATTAATCACATGGGCAAGAAAAAAGGTTGCAAAATGCAACCATTTGGTCGCATTCTGGTGCCCAGGCCTCGATTATAGTCTTGAGTTTTCTTCCGGGAATGAATACGTCACAATATCCCTAATTTAAATAATTCCAGCCAAAGTTATACGCAAAATAAAGGAACATGGCCTGGTTGAGATGCATAAGTAGTGTTTGGAAACCCATGGTTATGGTAAGGAGCATGATATTTCCCAAACACCTCAAAGCGGTTGACCAATCACAACACACTGGTCCAACCGACCAATCAGAGCACATTGTGCTTTTCAGAAGTGGCTTCATAGAGCGAGGAACTAAACAGAGTGTTACTGAAAGACTGGGAAAAGAGGTGCTGCAACAATGTCAAATATGTGAAAAAAAGGAATGTGTTTTGAACATTTAAGCATGAAAACCCATTCTAGTAGAGCCCAAAACAAAATCAAGACTTTGTAAAAGGGCATTATATGGCCTCTTTCAAACAAAATCTATATGAGAAGACATTTGATTTTCTCTTTCGTCAGGAGGAAAAGTTTGTTGAGAGAGACACAGGGGCCTGGCAGATTCAAGGAGACCCCACCATCCTGGTCACCCTTGCACATATATTTAACCACTTTGCACCTCTCATGGTAAATCACACTCAGTTTCAGTAAAATCTTTGTCATTGTGCCATAAACCACTTTACTTATTGGTAATGTGTGTGTTTGATAGTGTAAAGTGTACTTGGTGGAGGATGTGCTGATGAACTTCCTGTTGAGTGTACTGGAGGGAGGAGGGTCTGTCGAAGAGCATCCGCTTATACACCAGCTGCTGGACCTTTTCTGGCTTCTCATGGAGGTACAGACACAAAAAGTTAAATTTAAATTGCGATTGCTCTGTATTTGTGGTTCATTTGAATAAGTTTTAACGCTGCCATCTGAAGCCTGGGCACAAAACAAGTGGAACGATCTACCTAAAAAGGTGGGTTTTGGATTGTTTATAAATGAACTCTGGTACGGGTCAAGTCACCTTCATTTATATAGCGCTTTTTGCAACACAGATTGCTTCAAATTCATTTTGTTTTTGAAGAAAAGTTTTTGATTAATTTCTCAATTAAAACAGAAAACCCCCAATGCGTTCCAAACCCTATCCGCACGGCAAAAGCATTTGGTGGCCAGAGAACGCAAACCATGAAATAGGTTTGAAATAGTTTTGAATCTATACCATCAGATTTTCCTATAGAGGATTTCCTGCCACTGTTTTGACTCCTTAAACATTTTAGAAGCTCTTCACAAGTTCTTAGCTTAGCTGTGAACGCTAAGCGAACCAGGACAATATGTATTAAATTATTTTTTGGTCTGGACCAAAAGAACCAAGAGAACCGAACTACAAGTGTGAACACACACTAAGCATTTCCTGTGAATTATTTTTGTGAACAACGGTGGATTTTACAATGTATTTTATTCCTCTGTCTTCTGAAATTGTCATTTTGTTCTCCTCTTGAAGGACTATGAGGTGAACGAGTGTCTGAAACAGTTGATGATGTCACTGCTGAGAGCATATCGTTTCTCTCCCATCATCCCTGATCTGGGCTTTCAGGTGAGAAGCCGAATGATTCGTCTCTCATGCAAATCCAAAAGCTGTTGTAATCATATCAGCATTAGTAGGTGTGTCAGTTTGTTAATATGGTGGTGGATTATTGGAGCTGAGAATGGTAGAGCTGCTGAGAGGAAGAAAAACATTCTTTCCAAAAGGCCTCCATCTTATGGCCTAAAGGAGCATGCTGGGAATTCATACTTCAAAGCATGTCCATGCTTAACGTCTGCTTTTATGTCTAATCAGAGCCAGTGAGGTGTTGACGTCCTCTTGGCCCATTGATGTTCATGTTCAATTATCAGCAGGGACACAGGCTGTGTGCATGTCCCACTTGAAATGAATGTCTTGTTAAAATTAAAATGAATGAGGAAATTTGTTTCAAGCTTGCTGTAATTTGTTTGATGAGTTTGTTTGATGTCCACAGTTGTGAATGGGAATTGGCAACATGTTGATCCAAATGTTTACTGTGGCAGCCAATGCTTAACAGATTGAAGCACTGCAAGTAATGCTGTCTTCACTGAAATGTTTTTTTTTTTCTCTGTCCTCTAGATTCATTACCTTCGTCTGACCACAGCGATACTCCGTCATGAGAAATCCAGGAAGTATCTGCTCAGCAACGTTCTATATCCTCTTTAATTATTACTTGGCAGGCTTTCATAAAAAACTTTAAACTACCAGAAAAGTACAAAATGAGATGGGGGGGTGGGGGGTGGGGGGTGGGGGTCTATTAATAAGAAATGTAATCATAGTTATTACGTACAAGATTATTGCTGAGATTAGGATTACTGAGATAATGGCGATAGATCGGTGGGATAGATACAGTTGATGTTTCATTCACATGAACTATTGACATGTTCTACAAGAACATCTTCTACAAGTTTGATACATATATACAGTGAGGAAAATAAGTATTTGAACACCCCTGCTATTTTGCGAGTTCTCCCACTTGGAAATCATGGAGGGGTCTGAAATTTTCATCGTAGGTGCATGTCCACTGTGAGAGACATAATCTAAAAAAAAATCCAGAAATCACAATGCATGATTTTTTAAACTATTTATTTGTAATAAAATAAGTATTTGAACACCTGTCTATCAGCTAGAATTCTGACCCTCAAATATCTGTTAGTCTGCCTTTTTAAATGTCCACCTTCACTCCATTTATTATCCTAAATTAGATTTGAGGTCATAAAGCTGCATAAAGACACCTGTCCACCCCATACAATCAGTAAGAATCCAACTACTAACATGGCCAAGACCAAAGAGCTGTCCAAAGACACTAGAGACAAAATTGTACACCTCCACAAGGCTAGAAAGGGCTACGGGGAAATTGCCAAGCAGCTTGGTGAGAAAAAGTCCACTGTTGGAGCAATCATTAGAAAATGGAAGAAGCTAAACATGACTGTCAATCTCCCTCGGACTGGGGCTCCATGCAAGATCTCACCTCGTGGGGTCTCAATTACCCCTTTTCCACTAAGGCAGTGCTAGAGCTAGTTCAGAGCCAGAGCTAGTCCCAGTTCATAATTGGTTCGACTGAGGAGCCTTCTAAGAACCATTTGCTTTTCCACATGCTCAGAGCCACAACAGAGCCATGTCTTACATCACTGTATACGTCTCATCTTTCTCAGCAACGCTAGCGAGGCAGTGTTGCAAAGTCCTGTTGCCACGGGCTGTTTTTCATGTCCGCGGGTTGAAGCGACCCCAATTATGTGATATTTAGCCCCAGGAATGCGCATTTTAGTAGGCAACCATGCCAAAAAACCCACATATTTTACCCCCAAATGTGATTTTTACTGGGGAAGCCCCCCTGAAACGCGATTGGGCTTGTTTTGAGAAGCAATTAGGCGGGTTTTGTTGTGAAAACCTGGCAACCCTGGGCAGCGGGAAACACAAAACACACCAGACTTGTTTGAGATGCATTGGCGCTGCACAGATCGATCCACGTATGATATTAAAAAAATGCACGAGTGAATCAAAAGCAGGAGTCGTGTGCTCTCGCTGGACTCGTTATCATACGGCGATCGGTCTCTGCACAGCACCGCTGCCAACAAGCCTTCCATCAACAATCTACGTTGCGTTACTGTTGAATCAAATGACTTTACGATCCTACATCGGCATCAAAACACAACGAATCCAACACATTCATCGAGTTCGCCGTAATTTGTATATACAGAGATTACAAACGAGCAGCAGCTGTTAGCTCCATTAGCTGCTATTTCAACAATGGCGGATCTCAAATTTGTGTTGGTCTTGTTGACCCCGCCCCCAGTGCCTGACGTAATCGGTTCTTACTTCTAGCCCTGTTCTAGCCCAGCAATGTTTTGGTGCTACTTAAGAACCACTTTTCCTGGCTCGGAGCTGGGGCTTTGGGTGTCGAACACAAAGAACCGATTTGAAACTAGGCTCTGGCTCCGTTCTAGCTCTAGCACTGCTTTGGTGGAAAAGGGGTAATAGATCCTAAGAAAGGTGAGAAATCAGCCCAGAACTACACGGGAGGAGCTGGTCAATGACCTGAAAAGAGCTTGGACCACCGTTTCCAAGGTTACTGTTGGTAATACACTAAGACGTCATGGTTTGAAATCATGCATGGGACGGAAGGTTCCCCTGCTTAAACCAGCACATGTCAAGGCCCGCCTTAAGTTTGCCAATGACCATTTGGATGATCCAGAGGAGTCATGGGAGAAAGTCATGTGGTCAGATGAGACCAAAATATAACTTTTTGGTCATAATTCCACTAAACGTGTTTGGATGAAGAAGTATGAAGAGTACCATCCCAAGAACACCGTCCATACTGTGAAGCATGGGGGTGTTAGCATCATGCTTTGGGGGTGTTTTTCTGCACATGGGACAGGGCGACTGCACTGAATTAAGGAGAGGATGATCGGGGCCATGTATTGCAAGATTTTGGGCAACAACCTCCTTCCCTCAGTTAGAGCATTGAAGATGGGTCGAGGCTGGGTCTTCCAACATGACAATGACCCGAAGCATACAGCCAGGATAACCAAGGAGTGGCTCTGTAAGAAGCATATCAAGGTTCTGGCATGGTCTAGCCAGTCTCCAGACCTAAACCCAATAGAGAATCTTTGGAGGGAGCTCAAACTCCATGTTTCTCAGCGACAGGCCAGAAACCTGACTGATCTAGAGAAGATCTGTGTGGAGGAGTGGGCCAAAATCCCTCCTGCAGTGTGTGCAAACCTGGTGAAAAACTACAGGAAACGTTTGACCTCTGTAATTGCAAACACCAAATAATTACTGTACCAAATATTAACATTGATTTTCCCAGGTGTTCAAATTTGCAGCTGTATCATACAAATAAATAGTAAAAAAATCACACATTGTGATTTCTGGATTATTTTTTTTTAGATTATGTCTCTCACAGTGGACATGATTTCTAAGTGGGAGAACTTGCAAAATGGCAGGGTGTTCAAATACTTATTTTCCTCATATATATATATATATATATATATATATATATATATATATATATATATATATATATATATATATATATATATATATATATATACACTAGTGGTGGGCATAGATAATTAAAATGGCTCATTTGAATTCTGCCGAAGGCATTCAGAATATGTGTGCTCGTAAGTGATACAGATTTTCTTGCCCATGTGATTAATTTAGTTTGAGGTCGCAGTGGCCACCACGTTGCCCAACTGATAAGAGCTGCCAGTTCTGTTGCATATGAGAAACATTAAACAACAAACTAAACAAAACCATGCTTCTCGCTGGGTTTATTAGCTCAGAACAAGGGACCATCAGGGAGCCACCATCTATATGCGGGAGACTCCCGGAACTTCTGGGAGACTTGGGATGTCTTGTCAAGGTGTCCGATAACGGCCCACCACTAATATATATGTATATATTAGTGGTGGGCCGTTATCGGCGTTAACGTGCTGCGTTAACGCGAGACTCTTATTGGGCGATAAAAAAAATATCGCCATTAATCTATTCTCAAAGTTGGGTTGGGAGCTGGGTCTATACTTTACCTTGACAGACATCCCAAGTCTCCCGGAAGTTCCGGGAGTCTCCCGCATATTGATAGCGGCTCCCTGATGCCCGCAAATTAGTTAAATTCTCCCGCAATCAAGAGCGAGCGAGCAAGAGTGCGCATGCGAGACACAGACTGTGCACGTGCACAGGGCAGAGAGGGAGAGAGAGCGAGAGACCTTGCGTGTGTGTGCTAGTGTGCACCTAATGAAGCGCATGTAAGACAGAGAGCATCCTGATTGGCCTGTTTCGGTAAGTCAACCAATCAGTTGTCAGTGTGGGCGGGCTTTTATCTCTTCTCCCGAACCGAATTAATCAGTTCAGTGTATCTAGAAACTGGAGCGCCATGGCAGAGGGAAAGTGCCCCAAAAAACGAAAGTATAAAGTATAAACATAATGACAATCTTGCACGCTGTACAGTTTGTAACTGACATGTTATGGTTGAGTTAAACAAGTTTCATTTCATGTGCATATTTTTCAGGTCGGCTAGTTGCCAAGGCATGAAAACAACAAACTCCTTATGTGGCGTTCACACTGGACGCGATTCGCGCGAATAATTCAACTACACAACAGACGCGAATTCGCGTCATGGGAGTGGCTTCTATATGAGCCTAGATGAGCCAGCTCGCCTCGGTCACTTGACGTCTTTTTTGTAAAAAATACTACTATTAATGTGTGACAAAACGTAGTTTAAAGCTTTTTCAGGCGATAATATAGTTGTTTAAAGCTCAAATCTGTGGTTAATTTATAAAAAGTGTGCCTATTTGAGCATTTTATCTGGCGTTTTCGGAGTTGTGAGATCCAGGCGATCAGTGACATTCCGCGCTCGTTTACCCAGCGAGACCTGCCGGCTAGTCCTTCTCACATTTGCCGTTGGCTCTGGCTCTTTTTTTTCTGCTCCAGTCTCGTTGTGAAATGGCTGACATAGATTTTGTTGAGAGGGTAGCTGACTGTCCGACCTCCTCACTCACTTTCTTCCAAGCAAGATCCTTTTAATTCCTGTTCCTGTAGTGATAGGATGATGTATCATACAGCTCCAGGTATCCACATATGGCCACGATTATCTTGTCCTCCATTGTTGTTCGGATTTCTGCCTCCGCTTGTAAATGCGTCACTACTAGAGCAAGCTCGTGATTGGTTAATGCGGCGAGAAATATCCGCCAAAGTTCAGATTTTTCAACTTGAGCGACGCGAATCGCGCGTTCAAACCGCTCAATTCGCACCGCCTCAATCACGCGAATCTTGCCGCCGAATGCCATTTCGCGTCTCTGCATTGACTTAACATGTAAATCACTCGCGCGAATCGCGTCCGGTGTGAACGCACCATTAGACCTGTTTAAAGTTGCAATGAAATATAAATAAAAGCAGTTTACATAAATAGTATAAGCAGCTTATGTAAATAGTAAAAGTGATCTACATAATTTTACATAATTTTTTACAAATAATTGCACAGGCCTATAGAAATGATATATTAATGATATATTATATTATATACTATACAAGTAAAGTCATGTTCTGTGGTGAAATGTCATCTTCGGGATACCTTTCCTCCTTTCATGTTTTTTTTTTTTTTTTTTTTTTTTTTTTTGTGGGGTGGGGGGTGGAAAAAAAAGTAATTTCAGGGAGGTATCCCGAAGACCACCCCACCGGGATGACGGTGAAATTACTTTTTTCAGGTTGGGATGTCTGCTAGTGTTGTCAAAAATATTGATATTGCTATGTATCGATACTGAATATACAATACTCATTTTCTACAGTATCGATATCAGCTGCGCTCTCCTCTCCGTCCGACAGCGAGTTGACACGCACCGGCCTCCTCTCATTCAGTCCGTTTAATCCTCTGAACAAGGTGTTCTGCTGGACTTTTGTTAGTATTGGTGTGACCGGTCTGAATTTCGCGCGGGGTTGCACATAACGTTAATTCTACTAATTCCCGCAGATTTCTGAAGCGCACACACAAATACCGTAATAAAGCTGCCTCTGTCATACAAGTGCAAAAATGAGCTCCTTTTTCCATCTTATTAATGGTCAAATACACTCAAAAATGTCTCAATGCCCATCTTGGTGAGTTTTAATTTAAACACAGTCGTAACCAGCTCACAGGAACAGTGTTTGGATATGCGTGTGTCAGGTCTTAAAGGGACAGAAGTTATTTATTATTCAAACTACAAAAAGACAAACGATCACGTAAGAGCACACATATTCTGAATGCCTTCGACAGAATTCAAATGAGGCATTTTAATCTAGATTAATCTAGATTAATTTTGGAATGAATCTAGATTAAAAAAATGTATCTATGCCCACCACTAATATATATACATATACATACATATACATATAGGTGCTGGTCATATAATTAGAATATCATCAAAAAGTTGATTTATTTCACTAATTCCATTCAAAAAGTGAAACTTGTATATTAAATTAATTCATTACACACAGACTGATATATTTCAAATGTTTATTTCTTTTAATTTTGATGATTATAACTGACAACTAAGGAAAATCCCAAATTCAGTATCTCAGAAAATTTACAATATTGTGAAAAGGTTCAATATTGAAGACACCTGGTGCCACACTCTAATCAGCTAATTAACTCAAAACACCTGCAAAGGCCTTTTAAATGGTCTCTCAGTCTAGTTCTGTAGGCTACACAATCATGGAGAAGACTGCTGACTTGGCAGTTGTCCAGAAGACGACCATTGACACCTTGCACAAGGGGCAAGACACAAAATGTCATTGCAAAAGAGGCTGGCTGTTCACAGAGCTCTGTGTCCAAGCACATTAATAGAGAGGCGAAGGGAAGGAAAAGATGTGGTAGAAAAAAGTGTACAAGCAATAGGGATAACCGCACCCTGGAGAGGATTGTGAAACAAAAAACATTCAAAAATGTGGGGGAGATTCACAAAGAGTGGACTGGAGCTGGAGTCAGTGCTTCAAGAACCACCACGCACAGGCGTATGCAAGACATGGGTTTCAGCTGTCGCATTCCTTGTGTCAAGCCACTCTTGAACAACAGACAGCGTCAGAAGCGTCTCGTCTGGCCTAAAAACAAAAAGGACTGGACTGCTGCCGAGTGGTCCAAAGTTATGTTCTCTGATGAAAGTAAATTTCCTTTGGAAATCAGGGTCCCAGAGTCTGGAGGAAGAGAGGAGAGGCACACAATCCACGTTGGTCCAGTGTAAAGTTTCCACAGTCAGTGATGG
>CM042263.1:22998439-23000939 GCA_023566225.1 Romanogobio albipinnatus | reverse complement strand
TGTCATATGAACATTCTTATTGCTTTACCAACAGTTTCTCTGGAGCAGAAGAAGAATAGAAAAGTTAGATCAATTTAGCTTGCAGATTTTAATAGGTTTTGGTCCTTAACAGTATCACGTTTGACGTGCTTCGGTCTGTGGTCTTCTTCTACATCAAGACCCCTCTGAGAGTAAAGGAGGCAGGGCTAGAAGAACTCATCCCAACCACCTGGTGGCCAACACGGTTCGACAAAGAGGTCAGAAATACCTGTAGAAATGATGATGATTTATAAATCCCTATATAATACAACCTTCAAAAAAGGTGTTTCCTGAAATGATCTTGTCAAACATGCCCTGGTTTAAGCGACAGATGAATAATTCTCAGCTATCTCTCCTGACGTGTGACCAGGGCAAAGATGAGAGAGACACGCGCGAGGAGACGGCCGAGGAGAGGCTAAGGCGCCGAGCGTACGAGCGTGGCTGCCACAGACTGAAAAAGAGGATTGAGGGTATGTCACTCACACAACATCAAATCTGCTGCCCCATCTATCAATGTAACACTTTGTCTGTTTGTGTCTGCATGTTTAGTTGTGGAGGAGCTGCAGGTTCAGATCCTGAGGTTAATGCTGAACAACAAAGACAAGGGGATGGTATGTTGATGCATGTTTTCCACTTGTCTTATTTTGTGAGGAATAGAACTCAATGTGCCATGTTTTCCTGGGTCAAATGGGTCCCTCTTTTCACAGGGCGAAGCATCTCGATACATTTTCCTGAACAAGTTCCGCAAGTTCCTTCAAGAGAACGCCAGTAATAGAGGGGTAGGACGCAAGACACAGGATATGTTGACCTAACATTTACATGTATTCTTTATCCAAATGTGGTGGGCTAAAGGATATAAAAATTGTGATCGGTTGAGGAATTTATTGTGCTCAGATTGTTCTTTTTGTCATTGAATTTGATGATCATCACTTATACTATGGTCATTTTCTGTAACACGATTATCATCGATTGGTTTGTTTAAGTTATTTCCCATTAATCAGGATTTGATGTTTGCCTCATGCTTGATGCAATGTGATGTTATGTGTGCGTTTGTGTGTTCAGAACCCCACAGTGTTGTGTCCTCCTGAATACATGGTGTGTTTCTTACACCGGCTCATCACGGCCATTAGGAGCTACTGGGATGAAGGGAAGAGAAAAAGCCCCGGATCCATCAATAGTGAAGGTAGAGAACATTTTTCAATTTCTTCATTATGAAATCAGCACAGCTGAATCACCAATATATTTTTTACTTTATGCCCCAAAATGCATGTATTCAAATTCATTTTATATATTAATTGCTTTTTAATGTATTTTTGAACGGTCTTAGCAAGTTATTATCGTTAACTAAAACCTTTTAAAATGTATTTGTTAATTGAAATAAAGCTGAAATAGACTAACTGAAATAAGTTTGTTGAAACACTAAATTAAAATAAAATAATTGTAGCAACTAAAACTGAAATAAAATTAATTAAATATTTTTATATAAAAAAGATTGAAAGATGAAAATATTAACACATAAAAATAAAAGGTAATTTAAAATAATAATAAAAATAGAATAGTATATAAATAACAATAAAATAACACTTGTTATTTGATCCAGCCGAAAAAAAAACTTTTGTCAGTGACCCATTTGTGTTTCCGTCAGACGCCAATGTGCCCCTTATTTTTAGACTTTATCTAGCCCCCCAATTTTTTTTGAAAACTTTTCACAATTTAAATATTGAATATTAAAAATATATACAAACTAAACTATTAAACTAAAACTAGTAATGTTGTCTTAGCAACTGACTGAAAATAAGTCCACTAGCACTAAAATTAAATGAAATATCATGTCATTGACCTGTTTGTGTTTCCGTCAGACGCCAATGTGCCCCTTATTTTTAGACTTTATCTAGCCCCCCAATTTTTTTTGAAAACTTTTCACAATTTAAATATTGAATATTAAAAATATATACAAACTAAACTACTAAACTAAAACTAGTAATGTTGTCTTAGCAACTGACTGAAAATAAGTCCACTAGCACTAAAATTAAATGAAATATCATGTCATTGACCTGTTTGTGTTTCCGTCAGACGCCTACGTGCCTCCTCAGCTGTTCTACAACGGGAAGGTGGATTACTTCGACCTTCAGCGTCTGGGTGGACTTCTCTCACATTTGAAGAAAACGCTCAAAGGTTGGTTAAAAACTACAAGTAAAGTATGTTTCAGAGTTTGGTTACATACTTACCCAGTGTGCATCTACACTAGACACCACCAGAGGGAGCACAAGGTTAATTTGTTTTGAGTGTCTCATACTGACAGCACTAGTTTCAAACCTCTGAGGACAATAAATAAAGCATTCCGGTATCAGCTTTGGCAAAGACAGTATTACTTTTGTTGACCTTGTTCTTTTTTGTTTTTTTGTTTTCAGAAACTCACTTCAATGAGCGCAGACGTAATTAGTTTTCTTTTTCATTCTTTCTAGTGGCTAAATGAGACGTG